>WBMZ01010111.1:0-60528 GCA_013400975.1 Atrichornis clamosus
GCCCCGCTCCCGCCGCCGCCGCCTCGCGCCCACCCCGGCTCCGACCGCGCGACTCCCCAAAGGTGAGAGCGGCACCGTGACAACGGGGGATAGAATAATAGTAATATTAGTAATAATAGTAATGAGGCAGTGTTGCTATGAATATCGGTGCGATCGGGGTTGTTGGGACACGGCGCGCCCGCTCCCGGCGCGCCCTTTGTGTGCTGGCGGGGTGGCGGCCCCGTAGCGCTCTGCCGTGTTCTGAGGGATAGAGACGCAGTTCGCCGCGGCTTAAGGCCCGTTTAGGGGTGATGGTTGCCGAGGGGGGTCTCGCCCCTGCCGCCCGTGGGGCTAATCCGCCCCATAAGAGGATTGCTGGTGCGGACGGGGGCAGCGGGCGGCTTGGCTGTTGTGTCCCGGGAGCGGCGGCGTGGACGGGGGGCGCGGGGCTTTGTCTGTTCCGCGGAGCCCCCCGGGCTGGGGTCGGGGCCCGGGGGCGTTGTCCCTCGTGAGGAGGGGCGCGGCCCCCCCACCCCGCATACGCGGACGGTCCCGGTGGGTGCTCCTTGCTGGCAGGGGGGCGGCACCCCCTGCGTGGGGCGAGGCTGTGGATTGGAGCGATGCGGGGTTGGGGGGCGCAGGGGGGACCCCCTGTGTGCCCGGAGCGCTGGCGCAGGCGGGCTGCCCGCTCCGGCACCGACTACACTTCCCAAGCTGCCCGTGCGGGGCGGCACATGTGCGGCAGCTGCCGCCGCCCCCCCCTCCATGGGATTACACCGGAGCCGCTGGGGCTGAGCCTGGGCGGGCAGCAATTGCATAAGACGCTGGCTCTAATCCCGCCCGTGGTGCCGCCGGTCGATGGGGCACAGCCCCGGTCACGCTTGGCTGGTGTGCTGGGCGTGGTGGACAGCGCTTGTTCCTGCTGCGGTTCCTTGTAGTGGCTGGCTGAGGCTTTCGGGGCTGCGCAGAGGCGTCGAGCTCTGCTGGCTGTGCCTGGCACAGGGTGGGCATCGGGCGTGACCCCCGGGGCTGCGTGGATGTGTCGAGCCACGCTGACTGGCACATGGCGGGGCGCTGGGGCGAGCACCGGGCGTGACCGCCGGAGCTGTGCGGAGGTGTTGAGCCCCGCCGGCCGGCTCAAGGTGGGGCACCGGGCGTGACCGCCGGGGCTGTGCGGAGGCGTCGAGCCCCGCTGGCCGGCACACGGCGGGGCGCTGGGGTGTGGCAGCCACGCCCGCCCGCTCCGGGGAGTGGCCGCCGCCGTCCCCCCGACAGCCGGTGGCGGGCGAGGCGCGGCGCGCTCCATCCATTGCCTTTTATGGTAATAATGCGAGAGGGCGCAGGGACTTCCTTTGTCCCAAATCCGCGCAGTGCCGAAATCTGCGAGGCGTCGCCCCCTCTAGCGGGCGCCGGGTGAAGCGGAGCGGCGGCGGCAGGAAGGAAATGGGTGGGGAAGGCCTTGGCGGCATCGCCTTCCCGCCATCGCCTTCCCTTCCCGCCTGCCGCCGCGGGACGGGGCTCGGTGTGTGACCGGGGGTGCTCATGTCTCCTTCTCTCCTCTCCTCGTGCAGCCAGCCATGGATGACGATATTGCTGCGCTCGTTGTTGACAATGGTTCCGGTATGTGCAAGGCCGGTTTCGCCGGGGACGATGCCCCCCGCGCTGTGTTCCCATCCATCGTGGGTCGCCCCAGACATCAGGTAGGTGGCTGGTGTACCTGTTACTCGATAGAAGAGAGGAGTTTTTGGTGGAAGTGGTTCCTCTAGAGGCAAGAAGTCCTTCTACTTGGCTTTCTACCATGAGAGGCCTCTGTGCTGCAGCACAGCTGGTGGGGAATGTAGCCTCCTGCAGAGCCTTTGTGCAGTGTGTTGGAGCAGCTGGCTGGATGCCTTTCCTGATAGGGAGGAAACAGCAGAGGCACAATAATTGGAGACTTAGCTTTGGGAAAAGGGGGTTAGTCCGCCCTTCACAGCTGGTCTTAACACATCGTCTTTGTTCTGCAGGGTGTGATGGTTGGTATGGGCCAGAAGGACAGCTATGTTGGTGATGAAGCCCAGAGCAAAAGAGGTATCCTGACCCTGAAGTACCCCATTGAACACGGTATTGTCACCAACTGGGATGACATGGAGAAGATCTGGCATCACACTTTCTACAATGAGCTGAGAGTAGCCCCTGAGGAGCACCCTGTGCTGCTCACAGAGGCTCCCCTGAACCCCAAAGCCAACAGAGAGAAGATGACACAGGTGTGTAGAACTCTGGAGCTTGGAGCTACAGCAGATGCTGCTGCAGGCCAGCTCTCCTCTTCCATATTGTCCTCTCTCCTCCTTCACCACTATTCTCCCTTTTTTGCCATCTTTACAGGGTTTTCCTTTCCTGACCTGAGTCTCCTCTTTGCTGGACCTTGACAGGTTTTGTTTGCTCTTCTAAGCTGGCTTTCTCTGAGACTGAACTAGCAACTTGTCTAACTGCTGTTTCTGACTAGGCACACTAATCCATTTACAGCCTTGAGTGACTGTACTGCAGTTTACTTGGCATTTGTTTTGTTCCTTGCTGTGACATGTGGATGGGTCTGGTGGTGGTGGTGTCCCTGCTCAGGCTGTGACCTGGCAGGTGTGGGTGGAGACCAGGTGAGATAAGCATGGACTTTGAGGGGGAGTGTAGAGATTCCTCTTACCTAGGGGCAAAAGTAAAACCACTTGCATGGACTTGGTATAGAGCTGTAGCAAGAACCCTGTATTTTGGTGTTAACTCAACCCCTTCTTTTCTCTCCGTAGATCATGTTCGAGACCTTCAACACCCCAGCCATGTATGTAGCCATCCAGGCTGTGTTGTCCCTGTATGCCTCTGGTCGTACCACTGGTATTGTGATGGACTCTGGTGATGGTGTTACCCACACTGTGCCCATCTACGAAGGCTATGCCCTCCCCCATGCCATCCTCCGTCTGGATCTGGCTGGCCGTGACCTGACGGACTACCTCATGAAGATCCTGACAGAGAGAGGCTACAGCTTCACCACCACAGCCGAGAGAGAAATTGTGCGTGACATCAAGGAGAAGCTGTGCTATGTCGCCCTGGATTTTGAGCAGGAGATGGCCACAGCTGCCTCTAGCTCTTCCCTGGAGAAGAGCTATGAACTCCCTGATGGCCAGGTCATCACCATTGGCAATGAGAGGTTCAGGTGCCCTGAAGCCCTCTTCCAGCCATCTTTCTTGGGTAAGTCCAGCTTCCTAGAATACTCTGTGCCCCTCAGTGTTCCTTTTGTGAAGGGGTGACCAGGAGACTGGCAGTGAGGTGCCATGTCTGTAGCAAGGTTTGTGCTGTCCCACCAGTCAGCCTCACTTTCCACACAGCCTAAGCCTGTTGGAGAGACTTGGGTTAGTAGAGCCAGAGGTTGAGCTTGTCCAAGCCCATGGCTCTGTAGTGCCTGCCTGCTGAAGGGGCTGCTGGTCTCTTGCTTGCCTGTAGTAGCTTTTCAGACTTCCTTGGCTGTGTCTGAGCCCTTGCTGACTTGAGTCTGCTGTTTCTTCACAGGTATGGAGTCCTGTGGTATCCATGAAACAACCTTCAACTCCATCATGAAGTGCGATGTGGATATCCGTAAGGACCTGTATGCCAACACAGTGCTGTCTGGTGGTACCACAATGTACCCTGGCATTGCTGACAGGATGCAGAAGGAGATCACAGCCTTGGCACCCAGCACAATGAAAATCAAGGTAGGATGAAGTTGGGGGAACATTTCAGCACCCCTGTTAGGCTGAAATGCAGAGTGGGTGGCAGGTGATAAGCTGGGTTCCTGTTAGAGAAGATAGAAACCGTGTCTGTCTGGTGCAGCCTTAATGGCCTCGGTCTGGACAGGATGGCACTCGCCCAACTGTATGAATAATGGGATTAAAGACTGGCTGCAAAGGAGGGAGGTGGGTGTGTGAGGTTGTGTCTTGATCCCGTTTGGACTTCGTGGCATCTTGGCCAAGGTTAGATAAGGGAATTAGGCAGCTCCGTCTTGCAGGGCCGTGCGTGGGCTGTGAGCACAGTGTGACGCTGTGTCTGACTGGTTCCTCCTCTTCCCTGCAGATCATTGCCCCACCTGAGCGCAAATACTCTGTCTGGATCGGAGGCTCCATCCTGGCCTCCCTGTCCACCTTCCAGCAGATGTGGATCAGCAAGCAGGAGTACGATGAATCCGGACCCTCCATTGTCCACCGCAAATGCTTCTAAACCGGACTGTTACCAACACCCACACCCTTGTGATGAAACGAAACCCATAAATGCGCATAAAACAAGATGAGATTGGCATGGCTTTATTTGTTTTTTTTTTGGCGCTTGACTCAGGATTAAAAAACTGGAACGGTGAAGGTGTCAGCAGCAGTCTTAAAATGAAACATGTTGGAGCGAACGCCCCCAAAGTTCTACAATGCATCTGAGGACTTTGATTGTACATTTGTTTGTTTTTTTAATAGTCATTCCAAATATTATAATGCATTGTTACAGGAAGTTACTCGCCTCTGTGAAGGCAAAGCCCAGCTCGGAGGGAGTCCACCAGTTACAGCTGGTGTTAGGTTATAATTGCTTGTCTGTAAATTATGTAACCCGACAAGTGTCTTTTTGTATCTTTCCGCCTTAAAAACAAAACACACTTGATCCTTTTTCTCTTCGATTTGTCAAGCAAGCAGCCTGTGTTCCCCAGTGATAGATGTGAATGAAGGCTTTACAGTCCCCCGCAGGGTCTAGGAGAAGCGGTGCCAGTATGTGGGGGAGGGAGGGGCTACCTGTACACTGACTTAAGACCAGTTGAAATAAAAGTGCACACCATAGAGGCTTGACTGGTGTTGGTTATTTTCTGTTTTCGTACCTTGACAGTTGCTCCCTGCTCTGATCTGTCCCTGCCAGGCTGCACAGCTCTGCTATCGGGCTGGGGGGGATGCTGGTGCTGCTGGGCACACAGCAGATGGTTCTGGGTGATATGGGGAGGGGTAGAGCTGACCCTGCCAAACCTGTGGGTCTCCAAGGCTGCCCCTGGGCTGGAGATCTTCAGATACTGCCAGTGTGTGCAACAGGGAGCTGCTGGGCTTTGTGGGGATTCAACTGCACCTTCCCAAATGTCTCTTCTGCATCTCCTCAGTGTTTTATGTCTTGCACTGGACAGATAGAAGCAAGTAGTAGGGTGTGGCAATGCTATATGTCGAAGCAGCTGCCTTCTGCCTCAGCCAAGGCTCCTTTGACTAGACTGCAGCCCTGCATGGATGGGGTCGTGTCCCTTCTCTCTGCTCCAGCCGTCAGAGCTTGCCTGTCCTGCTCCTGGTTTGCCCTGGGTGGGAGGCCTGGGTTCATGTAGGGAGACTTGTGCCCTGGCAGTGGGCTGGGTGGGTGGAGCAGCTTTCAGGTGAAAGCAAGAGAAAGTCCTGTGAAATGGAAAAAATTGACTTCAGAAATCAGGGCCACTGGAGTGTTACACGGGTGGGGCTGGGAAAAAGGTGCAGGGAGAAGGGAGAAAACTCTGTCAGGGTGACACCTAGAGCTCCTGTGCAGGTACCTGCCTTCAGGCCTTTGCCACAAAGGTTTGCAAGTCTTGGCTCTGTCCCTATCCTTTGGGCTTCCAAACCTGTGAGGCTTCAGCCTTGTTTGATCAACTTCTCTAGTTATGTGGAAAAGAACAGGGAGGGACCCTCACAAAGACGTGTTGGAAGCTGAGACCCTGTTGGGCACAGCAAAGTTCACAAGCCTCCAGAGCTGGAGCTACGTCTGTGGAAAGAAGACAGAGGATTGAGGCTACTGGGTCAGAGACCAGGAAGAGCTGAACCAGGTGACACTACATTGCCAGCTTGGGAAGAGCAGACCTGGGAGTGTTTTCAGGAGTACTGGCTTCCCAAGGCTCCTGCCTGTCTTTGAAGCGCTAATAGCTGTGATTGTGTCATGCTCGAAGCAGATGAAAGGCAGGGAACAGGCTCCAGTTCCTCTTTAATCCTCTGCCTGGCCTGCTCCTGCTCTGGCATCTGCTGTGCTCAGGGTGGACCTGCCGGTTTCTGCCCTTCATCTCCCCAGGCTCCCTCCCGGGTGCAGTGGGAGCCTGGCAGGGCTCGAGGTGCAGACGCTGGGCTGAGCCGACGAGTTACTGGAAGCACCAGTTTGCTACAGAGGAGGTGAAACAGGTTGGAGCAAGGCCCAAACTGGGCTTATAACCTGAGGTCTTGGGGAAATGGAGGAGGAGGCAATGGCAGCTCCTGGGGAGGGAGCTGGTGGGAGAGGGGCAGGAAAAAGGCCAGGAGCCAAGAAGAGATGACAGCAATAGGGAAATGGGGTGCCTTTCTTCAGCTTTCTCTGAAATGGTCAGATTGCTGTGGGAAAATGTGTTGAGACACAAAGAACAGAAGAGACTGGAGGTGGTGAGAAACCAGTGAGCAGCAGAATGCCAGGGACTGAGAGCAGCTCAGGTAGGCAGAGGTGTGAGCACAGGGAGAGGCTGAGCACTGGGCTGGTGCAGAGCTACTGGACTCAGGGCAGCCAGGATGATTTTCATGCTGCAGAGCCAGCCGGGGTTTGCTGTTAGTTAACATTTTGCAGGATTTATTCTCCATTCTTCCCATTTCCCTTGCTATTTTGGGCAACCAGCCCCCCAATAAAACAAAGTTGAGCCTCCCACAGCCCTTGCTGATGCCTCTCCGGCGCAAGGCCATGGTGTGCATGGCTACTCTGCAGGCTGCTCCAGCAAGGCTCCATTTATCCCTCCTCTGGGCCATTACATGCTGGAGAAAAGAATGTGGTGCCGGGCAGGGACAACTGCGAGCATTACTCACTGCTCCCAACTCCAGCAAGCACGGGGAGCCCTGAATGATTTTATATCAGGAATGTCAGGCACTGAACGAGGGGAAATTTTTTAACTGCAGTTTGTCATTAAGTTTCAGAGCGTTTGATTTGCCCCTTGCTGTTTCACAAAGGTGGGGAAATGCTGAGAGGCCTGTCAGGAGGGGCAGTAGAGGAGCCATGTCCTGGCTCTAGCCATGCTAGACTCAAAGGAGAAATTGTGCAGGGAATAATCAGTGCCCTGGCTATCTGCTCCTCCTCTCCAGCACAGAAAATAGCTAGGGGTTGTGGGGAGACCAGGAGGTTTAATACATCCACCCACGGGGCAGGCTGAGCATGTCCCCCTGTCTGGCTCAGCCGTGGTGACGTTCCGGGATTCCTCGGGCTGCAGAGACGGTGGGACTCGGCTCCAGATCCTTGCAAGTCACCCAACCCTTTTCTACCTCCCTGTAGCTGCCCCGGGAGAGATGGCTCAGCTTAAGGGAGCTGAGCAAACACGTTTTACACCCTTTCTTCCCTCAGAGTTCCCAACTTTCGCTCCTGCTGGAGACAGTCACTGGCACTTCACCTGCAATTAACTGATGACCTGGAAAGTCACCTCACTGAGCTGCTTATGGAATCAAGCCACCGCCGGGAATTAGTGATGTCCTTGGCAAAGGAGACGGTTGCAACTCTCGGGACTAAGCCCTGAAGGGCCTCATTGTCTCTCAGCTGTGTCAGGGACAGTTGACCAGAAACGGTCTCTGGATGGGGAGGGTCCTGTTCTCTCATTAGTGAGCATGTGCTCCTTCAGGAGAGGTGCCAGCTGGCTGCATGCAAAAATCCCAGGAAATCTCAGAGCATTCAAACTAAACTGGCCTCCTTGCAGGAGTCCCCTCGGAGGTTGCAAAGCATCAGCTTCAAAAAGTGGTCTTTCTGAGGTACCACTTCAGGGATGGGTCTGTGGTATTGAGTGTGCTTGAGGCAGGAGCAGTCCTGGTCTCTGAAGTTGTTCTTTGCAGGATTGCTGACCTGGAGCCTGCCCTGACTTGCATTATACCCTTCTGTAATCCACTTTAGCAGGCCTGACAGTATTAAACCATGTCAAGGATTGAGAACCACTTCCAGCAGTGGAGCTAGCAATCCACCCGAGCATACCAAGTGCTCTGGCTGCTGCAGTCCAGCTGGGCTTTAGTTGTGCTGACAAAAAGATGTTTAGGCTGTATCAGTCTTAAGAAGAATCACAGGAGAGAACTGAAGCAAGACTTTCCAGAGAGAAAAATATAAAATCCCCCAGTCAGTCTGGCTTTGAATGCTAAGATATTTTGTTTTATACAGAGCTAAATATCTTGATACTGGTATTAATTTGTTTGCCTGCCTGAACTGGGACAGCATGGCATGTGCCTGCCTTGTTTGGGCTAAGAAAACTTGTATTAGTTGTAAGATGACCAAAGTCTGCTCTGGGATGGCCTGGCCCTGAACAGAACCCATCCTCACAGCGGGCTCCAAGGTACCCACATGGAGAAGAGCATTCCTGAAGTGAGGCACAGCAGGGAGGGTTTCTCCTCTCACCATTTGGCCACCTCCCAGGGCCATCAAGAGAAATGCCAGAGTTCGGTGTATCCATTAATTTCCTTCCTCCCTTACCGGCCGCAGCTGGCTTGTGTTCAGCTTCTGTGTCTGATCGGCACCAACACTGGTTGTTTATTTGGTAGATCACCAGTCCAAATGCAGCTCCTCTTACAAAGCTTGGTTTCTCCTCAGGAGGCCCTTACACTGATCCCTGTTCCCAGGACTTATTCGGGCTTGTCAGCTGCCGTCTGGTCCCTGTACGCCCCAGGGCTGGAGGGAACCCGTGGCTACTCCAAACGCCGGCTGCTCCAGCCACCCTGGCTCTCTGGGCAGGGCCTCTGGGACTTGCTGAGGGTTTTATTTACCATTTGCATTGGAAATGCAGGTCTCCTCCACCCTGGTCTCTGCTTTCCCTGATGACTGCAAATATGGTAGGTTGGTGTTTTTCCCAGATGTCAAACGAGTCGGTCTTGACTGAAGGGCCTCCGGATTTAATTTGTCATTACCTTTAAATGAAACACATGACAAACAAAGGAGGTACAGATCCTCTTACGGAGGCTCTCCCTCATCTAAGAGCTAAAAGTGGTTTTCCTCTTCAACTCCAGAGCTCTCTCACAGATCTAGAAGCCAAATACATAATCAAGACTTGAGGCACTTGCTATTTCTAAGCGAAACCCCCAATTTACCCCTAATGTAATTCACGGCCTTAAATGGCAACAAATCAAGCAGGAAGAAAATAGCAACTTATTCATCTTCCTTTATGGGTCATCTTTAAAACACATTTTCTATGAACAAAATTCCTCAAGCATACACGTAACTGGAAATTCCAGCGCTCCAGTCCTGTCTGTACTTGAGATTTGGGATTGGAGCTATGTGGAACTGAACTGTGCTGAGCCAGCTTCTCCGCTTGGACATGGCTGTGTGTGATGGCTGTGGTCACAGCAGCCCTGGGTGATTCTGCGTGGCTCTCTGCACATCAGCAAAGTGTAGGATGGTGGTATTGGGAACAAATTCTTCCCTGTGAGTGTGGTGAGGCTCTGGCACAGGTTGTCCAGAGAAGCTGTGGCTGCCCCATCCCTCGAAGTGTTGAGGACCAGGTCGGATGGGGCTTGGAGTGAACTTGTCTAGTGGAGGGTGTCCCTGCCCATGGCAGGGGTGGGATGACCTTTTAGTCCCTTTCAACCCAGACCATTCTGGGATTCTATAGTGTGACCAGCAGAACCAGGGCAGTGATTCTTCCCCTGTGGCACTGGTGAGGCCACATCTCGAGTGCTGTGTCCAGTTCTGGGTCCCTCAATTCAAGAAGGACATTGAGGGGCTGGAGTGTGTCCAGAGAAGGGAATGGAGCCTGGGAAGGGTCTGGAGCACCAAGAGTGGCTGAGAGAGCTGGTGGGGCTCAGCCTGGAGAAAAGGAGGCTCAGGGGGGCCCTTCTGGCTCTCCACAAGTCCGTGACGGGAGGGGGCAGCCGGAGGGGGTTGGGTTCTGCTCCTCGGAAACCAGCAACAGGACAAGAGGAAACGGCCTCAAGCTGTGCCAGGGGTGCTTCAGGTTGGACATCAGGAAGAATTTATTCACAGAAAGGGCTGTCAGGCATTGGAAGAGCTGCTCAGGGAGGTGGTGGAGTCACCATTCCTGGGGGTGTTTAAGGAAAGCCTGGACTTGGCAGTCAGTGCTCGGGTCAAGCTGACACGGCGGTGGTCGGTCGGAGATTAGACTCGATGATCTCAGAGCTCTTTTCCATCTTGCATGATCCCGGTATTCCGTGACTCTGTGGACCCGCCACTCCCCCCCATGGCGGCGCCGCCCCCAAGATGGCGCCGCGCCGCGGCTGCGCCGCGCTCAAGATGGCGGCGCGGGGCGGGCGCTGCTGCGGAACTGGGTCATGGCCGCGCCGGAAAAGCCGTGAGGCGGCCGGGCCGGCGGGAGTGAGCCCGGGACGCGGCCGTTGCGAGCCGGGCTCGGCGAGGCGGTGGCGGCTGCGGCGGGACCGTGCGGCTGCCGCCATGTCGCGCTGCGGAGAGGTGAGTCGGGGCTTGTGGGGCTCAGCTCGCCTTCCCCTTCCCCTCCGCACCGGCCCCTCGGGGCGCCGGTAACCGGGGCTGCGGGAGCCGGGAGCCGCTGAGGGCGAGAGCCGGGCTCGGGAGCAGGGAGGACGCTCAGCGGCTGGGCCGGGGCACCGGAATCGCTCTCGCCGGGTGTCTCTGGGGGGCTCACAGGGGCTGGGAGATGGAGAAGCCCCTCTGCCCTTCAGGAGGTGCCCTGGCGTTGGTGCCAGTTTGGGCTGTGGTTGCGTGGTGAAGGTGTGAGTGTTGCACAAGAGCTGTGGGTGATGCTGGGCTGCCGTGTTGGTGTGTGTCTGTATGTGTAAGTATATATATATATATATAACCGTATATGTACATGCATGGTTATATAACTTTTAAGGCTATTGAAACGGCTGGCGCTTAGAGGAAAGATGTAGAAAGGGACTGCTGTGATATACTTAGAAAAGGATTATGGACAGTTGCTTTGCCAATTGCAAAGTAAGTAGAATGAATGGAAATGTTTTTTACTCCCTATTCTAAAGTAGCCAACAGTGAAAGACCAAGCTAAGGCACCATGGCTTCATGTGAGGTTTTGCACTACCTCCATGTTCTGTTCTGAGGGAAAGCTTTTGGTTTCTTCTTGCAGGTGGAAGTACTTAAAGATCCAAGAGTTTTTGTTTTGTCTCGCTTTAAAAATCCTTATATGACTTGGTATCCATTTTCTCACAAGCTTTCCTAAATTTTATGAGCTAGTAGCTTTTCTCCTTTCCTTTTTCCTTTTTTTCTTCCCCCCCCAGGAGGTCGTAAGTGAGGAGAGTGAGGAGGAAAGCAATGGTGTCAACTTGATGGGCTTCTCAGATGAGATCCTTCTGCACATCCTCAGCTACGTCCCTTGCACAGACCTGGTCCTGAACGTCAGGAGAACCTGCAGGAAACTTGCAATGCTTTGCCTTGACAAGAGTCTAACACATACAGTTTTGCTTCAGAAGGACTATAAGGTGGGGAGAGTAGCTTGCTTCTTCTGTTAGCTGTGAAGACAAATCTCACTTCTGAAAAAAAAATGCCAAGAAGTAGAACTTTCCAATGTGTCTGCATAGACTGCTCTTGAGCTGTGAAATCAAACACACAAGAAACTGTTATATAGAAGCATTTGTTTTCCAGAATGCTTTTTTAGAACAGCTCTGCGCTCCCTTAGTTGTATAAAATACTGTCAGTGAAAACTTACTTTCACCATGTTTCTGGGAACTAAACTGAAAGTAAACATGACCTTCCATTTGTAGCTGTGGTTGTTCAAAGTTACCATTTTCTCAAGATGTGTTTTCCGTGCTGTTGTGCAAAAAACTCTGGTGTGTGCTGCTGTCAGGCATGTAGTCAGCAAAGACAGAAATTGTGTATGTGTTATAACAAAAATAAAACTTGGGACTGAAGGATGATACGTTTTATGGGAACTGTATCACCCTGTGCAGGTGAGGGGATGCCCTTCTTACTCATTTCCAAAAGAGGAAACTGAATGAAGAAGAATGGAAACATTCTTCTTTCAATTTGAGTTTCTGTACAAAGCCAGTTCTGCTGAAATAGCTTTGCTGGTAGAAAATGGAGGTGGTTTTGCATCCCACTCTCAGCTGCTGAACAGCTTTGGCCCCACAGTCTGTAATGCAGAACTGCAGAAGCAAAAGGAAGTGTAATCTTAAGAGTCCAAAGCATGGCAGGCTGAGCTGCCAGCAGTATGATAATTCTCAGGCTGTGCTACCATCCCCAAACCTTTGGATGAGCCACGTAATCCAGGTGCCAACCACTCAGTTTCCCAGCTGAAGCTGGGGATGAGAGTCAGTGCATGCAGTTTATCTCACTGAATGTGGTTTTCTTTGGGTGCAGGTAAACAAAGACAAAGTGAAGCAGCTGATGAGAGACATTGGAAAAGAGATCTACCAGCTGAACATGGCTGGGTGCTACTGGCTGCCCAGCTCCACTATCGACCACGTAACACGGTGCAAGAACCTGGTAAAGCTGAACCTGTCCGGGTGCCACGTCACCTCCCTCCGGCTCTCCAAGATGCTCTCCACGCTCCAGCACCTGCGCTCCCTGGCCATCGACGTGAACCCGGGGTTCGATGCCAGCCAGCTGAGCAGTGAGTGCAAAGCCACCCTCAGCCGCGTCTCGGAGCTGAAGCAAACCCTTTACACGCCCTCGTACGGTGTCGTCCCGTGCTGCACAAGCCTTGAGAAACTGCTGCTTTATTTTGAGATCCTCGATCGCTCGCGGGAGGGGTTTATGCTCTCTGGGCAGCTGATGGTGGGCGAGAGCAACGTGCCCCATTACCAGAACCTCCGCATCTTCTACGCCAGGCTGGCTCCTGGCTACGTCAATCAGGAGGTGGTGAGGCTGTACTTGGCAGTGCTGAGCGATCGGACACCTGAGAACCTCCATGCCTTCCTCATCTCTGCCCCCGGCAGCTTTGCGGAGACGGGAGCCACCAAAAACCTCCTGGACTCCATGGCTCGAAATGTGCGCCTGGATGCTTTACAACTGCCCAAAGACTGGATTAACGGCTCTGGGCTCCTGCAACACTTGAAGTTCAACAACCCTTTCTACTTCAGCTTTAGCCGATGCACCTTATCTGGTGGGCACCTGATCCAGAGGGTCATTAATGGTGGGAAGGATCTTAAAAGCCTGACCAGTTTGAATCTCAGTGGCTGCGTTCACTGTCTGGCTCCGGAGTCCTTGTTTCGGAAAGCGGAAGGTTACATTGACAGCAGCATTTTGGAAAGCCTGGTAGTGTCTTGCTGCAACCTGAGACACTTGAACCTGTCTGCAGCTCACCATCACAGCTCTGAAAGCATAGGGAACCACCTGTGCCAGCTCCTGTCCAGGCTAAAGCACCTGCTCTCATTAGCACTACCGGTTTGCTCCATCACAGATGTTGCTGCAAGTGTGGAGAAGCCTCCCACAGCACCTAACTTGGTGCCCCAAACATTTGGAAGGAAAGTTCGGATTGGGATACAGACATACCCGAAAAACTTAGCGGACCAGGGAAGTCAGAAGATAGAGTCTTCGGTGTTTTGGGCTCTGATGGGAAGCCTACGATTTTTGAAAACTTTGGAAATAATTGGGTCCAGTTTTTCCTCTGCCATGCCCCGCAACGAGCCAGCAATTCGGAACTCGTTGCCTCCTTGTCTGCGGGCACAGAGCGTGGGGGATTCAGAGGTGGCTGCCATTAGCCAGTTGACTTACCTGCAGAGCCTCACCTTAGCACAACTGCCAAATATTCTCACTGGTTCTGGGCTCGTTAACATCGGGCTGCAGTGCCAGCACCTGCGGACTCTTTCCTTGGCCAACCTGGGCATGATGGGCAAGGTGGCCTACATGTCTGCTCTCATGGACATGCTGAAACACTGCAAGTGTTTGAGAGATCTCAGGTGAGGGGCTGCCCTTGAATATCTCCCATTTTGTTTGTGGATCTCCAGAAATGCAGCGTGTGGTTTGTTGTGGCTGCTGTTAAAACTGTTCTGGTCCAAAGTAGCTGCAGTGGCTTGGAAAGAGGGTATTTTCCTTCCTGACTTGTGGAGAATGGGAAGGCATCACATGTTCTCCTCGAGGGCTCAGGATATGCCCTTTAACCAGAGTTTTAGGAGCAAAAAGTGCTGTGACTGCCTTCCTTTTAGATAAGGATGAGTGAATGCTGCATATTTGGGAGCTAGCAGCCTGTCAGGGCTGGTTAAATACTACGTGCCTTTGCTGACTTTTTGGCTTTGTGTACACACACATCTCTTAAATTTCCAGGAAGGAAGAGACTCCTACACTGTCCAGATAATGTTGAGTTTTCCCTAGGTTTCCCAATGAGATATTTTTCCTTTGGTTTGTATTAGTCTTGCCTCTTAATTTTTTTATTTCTTTTTTTGATAATGTACTGAAAACATTCCGAATTTAGAGTCCTGCTGGTGTTCTTTTGGTAGGATTTAAAGGATCCTACCAAGGATCTGATCCTAAAGGGTGCACAAAGGAGTTTCATGGTAGTCAGAATGTACTTATGAAAGCAAAGAGCGTGAACTGTGATGGTTTCCTCGCACCAGTCCATATGAATACAAATGTTATTGCTTTAGAGAGATTTTTTTCTTCTTTTTTTTTCTACCTAAATCAACTTCTTTCAGTGAAACTGCAGAACCTGTCAGTCCTGTTCTCCTCTGTTCACAGAAGGGTCTAAAATGTTTCACTTCAATAGTGAAGGGAGCCAGGGTGGCTGAAACACCTCAGGAGAGTTTTCATTTTCCACCGCTTCCCATTTATAACAGGCAAGGAGCGTGCTGATCTCTCATCCAAGGGATGGCAGCTGTTGGAAATTCGGTTGCTCGATGTCTTGGGTTCCGTGAATGTGTCTTTAACCTTCAGGAGAGTAAATAGCCCTGGAGGAACTGAGGGATGGGGAAGGAGGTTTGGGTGTGCAATGTTGTTTTGCTCCTCCTAGGCGGTGTAGTTTCCTGATGCTTTGAAATGGAGGCCAAGAGTGATACAGATGGGAGGCAGTGCAGAGCCTGGAATAAAGGCTGGAATAAAGGGTGTCTCCTTGCACCACATTTCCATGGGGGTGTCATTCTTTCCCAAGTAAAACCTAAGGTTTTATATTGGCTTAAGATGGTTTTAGCGTTTAGCACTTCCTCCTGATAATGTAATTTCCTTTTGATTTGACTAATTCCCTCCTGTTTCCACCCTTTTTTCCCTTGCCAGTTTTCCAGGCTGAGGAGCAAATGTAACAGGATATTCCAAAGCAACATTGCCATCTAGCGAGTGAAGGGCGGAATTTCAGGTGTGGCTGGTGTGTCCCAGGGATTCACCTGGAAACCTGGATGCTGGAGATTCTGTGCATTTTGTGCTAAATTTACAGCGATCCAGTAATGCTGTTGAAAAATTGAAGGGGCTGCCCATTTCCTTAATACTAATTTTAATTTATTACCCGAAGTGCTGATATGCTCTTAGGATCTCTTCAGGCAATGCCACCCAACAGCAGTCGCAGGCTGAGACTAAAACAGAATTTATCAATTAACAGGATTAAGTTGCTGAGATACCCCTGCATACTACAAATCTTACGCAGAGATTATCCAGATCAGGCTGGGCCCGACAGCTTGTTATCACCTAATGGATTAACCTTCTTGGAGCTCTTGGCTTTCCTGACCCAATGACTGAGATTCCCAAGTGCTCTGCAGCTCTGTAGTAAATCTGCACTAAGCAGGTGAACTCTCCTGGTGGCACCAGCCCCGAGCAGGTTCAGCTTCCTGCAGGCTGGTTTCTGTGAGGGAGTCACCCCCTTGTGCTGCTGGTTAAAACACAGACCCCTTGTTGGCCAGGTATGGTTGCACTGTGTCATTTTGTTGTCCTGCTGGATTTACCATGATAGAGCATCCTGTCTCTCTTCCCTGGGCCAAGTGTTTAAGGTAAAGGTGGGGTTGGTGATGGCTGTTCTTTCTGTGACACAGCAGTAGCTCTGGTCCTTTGCCAGGGCTGGTTGTGGTCACTGTGTTGGCCCCAGTTCTGCATCACCCTGTGTGTCCTGTGTGTTTTTCATGCCTGCTTCTCCCTAGGCAGTAAACTGAAGATATGACCAGTTTGGTCAGTGTTTGTGCCCTGGAGCAGAAGGTCCCTAAACCCGCATCACCTGCTTGGTTGATGTCAGGTAGCAGAAGCCAGGCTGTGATTGTAAGGCCAGAACAGATCTGCTGCTTAACCCTCAGGCTTGTCTCACCCACCATACTTTGTGGAAAACTTGCAAAACCAGGGTTACTCCAGGGTTACTCCCTGTGGGCGCCGGAATTCTGCAATTTAGGGCCTTTCTGCCTATTTGTGCCCTTGTCCTTCAGGGTTGGGGGCACTGCTTGATCCATTTGCCAGCCCCCCATGAATGTGCTGTCTTTCCCTCTTGTCTGAGGGCGTCCTGAGCATGAATTGCCCATTGACTTGTTTTTGTTTGTTCCTGCAGGCTGGAACAGCCGTACTTCTGTGCAGGCGCCCAGTTCTTCCAGGCACTGAGTCACTGCTCCTCTCTCCAGCGGCTTTGCATCGTCTCCCGGAGCGGGACTCTGCAGTCTGACGCAGTGATGTCATTCATGGCCAACTGCCTTGAGGTCATCATGTGCCACATGTTTGTGGGAGAATCTCTTACGGTTTGCAAAAATCTCCAGCAGTCCATTGTCCGGAGGTGAGTGCGGAAAGGGGTGGATGTGGGATTTCTGGAGCTGTTGAAGATTTATCTCTGTTTCCTTGCTTGCCAAGGGTTTATATGGCTTGGAGCGCTTGTTCCAAGGAGCTAATAGGTAATGTGTAACTGTTTGGCACATGAACCAGCCTCTTACTTTAATAAGAGTGAATCAGTGAAATATTTGAAGGTGTTATATGAATTTTTGATTCCATTCCCACCCATGTTCTGTGCAGTTCCGCTGGTCGAGTTGAAGTCCTGGATGCAAAGCTCTGTCATAAATCAAATGACACTTTTTGTGTAAACAAAACATCTGCCGACATTTTAAGTACTGAGAGATTTGACCTTGAAGCTTTCCTCCTTTCCCACAAGTGACTAAGATAATTCTCTGTCCTCTAATCACTTGTAAATGTCACTTACTGATAATCCCCTGGCAGCGCAATTCAAAGCCTTTAAAGGGTTGTTGTGAAGGGTTTTTTTCTTCTGAGGGTGCAATGAGGGGGGAGAATTGGTACAAACTGCCTTTGCACGTTTGGCAGTTCTTAAATGCATTTTGCTTGGCCCCTTGCAGCGTTCTGAGGCTCACGTGGTGGGAAACGTTTGTGTGTGAGCCGTGAACTGCATTTGAAAAGAGAGCTTTTAATTACGCTTGGCATTTGGAAATCTTCTAATAATGGCAGTCATCTTACAAAATATTTCCCATGCAACAGACTTTCCATTATTATCTTTTTTTCTATAAGGCTATTTCCCCGCCTTCAGTCTGTTTTCTTTGTCATCTACTGTTGCTGTGCCCTGCTAAGCTCTAATAAAAATTTCAAATCACACGGCGTTATTAGTGCATCCTAAAGGGTGCTCCTCCCCCCCAGCCTTCCTCCAGCTTTAAACTGACTTATTACACTTGGCTTGTTTCCGTGGATCAAATCCAGAGGAGGCTGTGACTATATTAGCTCCCTACCAAAGTGCTCCTGAGATTGTTCCTGCCTCTGAAAGCCTCTGTGTCCTTCTGGGATAGGGATTGTTGGAAACATCTGAGTAAATTCCTTGTGATGCGACAAGGATTCTTTGAGTTTGTTTTACACAGGGCTTCATATCTGTAAAAACGTTGCTGGCTTGATTTCAGTTGTGCTTTGGGGATCCTTAGAAAGAACCAAAAATCTGCAGTTCCCATTCTTTATTTTCCCTCCCCTCTGAGGTGCCATTGCAGCACTGGCCAAAATTCGAATGTCCACTTACTGAGCAGAAATACACCATTTTGCAGTCTGTTCTCCCTCTTTTTCTCTGTCATGGACTGATTCTCACTACATTCTATACCTCTTTATAATGTAAACCCTGGGAACTTTCCAAAGAGCAGCTGATGCCTCGTGGAAATGTTAAAAACTATTTTTATATCTAGCGACAGTTCTGGCTGCCAAACTTATTTTCTTCTTTTGTATTTTATTAATAGAGACACTTGTAGGAAAACAGGATTTTTTGAAGGTTGAGGTTTGGGGGTTTTTTTTTTTGCTGAAGAGAGCATCTGCTCCCACTGCAAATTCTACACCTGAAGTCATAATCCTCTGTGACATTGTAATTGGTGGCTCTGGAAACGATTTTGATGTCACGTAAGATTATGACTTCAGGAGGAGAATAAGCAGTGGGAGCAGATGCTCTCCTAAGCAACAAAGATCCCGTTCTCATGCAACTGTCTCTAGTAATAAAATGGAAGAAACAAAATACAGAAAATGATGTGTGAGCTAAGCCTGGAGTCTTCCACAAGCCACCAGCGAGTCTTTAACCACGTGACTTCTCCAGTGATCCCATTCTCATCCTTGCACAAATGTGCCTTGGGATGGGGTCAGGAATTGACTCTCTCTTGACTGCATTTTGTCTGCTACTCCTAGGCAGAGAGATGTGCAGTAAAATCAGTGTGTGAGCTTAAACCTGTGGGTAAGGCTCCTATTCACACAGCATGGCTTCCTCTAAAAGTGTGTGGCTGGTGTCTCTTTAATCCAAGTTTTACACTGGGCAGCAAGTTGGAAGTTCTCTATCCTTGTGCCAGAACAAAGTGCGTGGAGAATGAGTGGGAAGGAGAAGGCAGTAGCAGGGACGTTTATGAGCCTTTGTTTGCTCCCTTTCTTGAGCTGGGGCAATTGATCCATGCCTTCAGATCCCACTGAGGGTCAGAGTTTCTGTTTTAGGGCTGTGGAGATGGTGTTGTTTAGGCTGAGAGATGGTTTTGAACAGGGGGATGGGGCCAAAGTAACTCCTGTTCTCCCAATGCCTCTAAAAACAGAAGGAATATGAGTTGGAATGGGAAGGACCCAGATCTGGGCATGTACCAGGAGTTTGCTGCAGGAGGTAGAGCTGAGAAGGCTTGAAAATACAGTGTACTGCAGGGCAATCCTTTTTCAGGTGTGGATGCACAGGAGGGTTTGGGTCACAGAGGGGGTTGGGAGCTATTTGGGGAGAACAGACTGTGCAATTGTACTGGAAGATGGTGAATATTCAGGGTGTGGTGATGGAAGCTTGGGAATTAAATCTGCTGCATCACACCAATGGCTTAAAGCCTGAACTGCTTCTCAAGCTCTTCCCTTTTACTGTAAAAGGAGGTTAGTGTTATGTATTTCTGCTCCACTGGCCTGAAAAGAGAGTTGTTCTCCTGTCTCTTAGTCTTGTGACAGCTCTGAACCAGGCCCTGTGGTGTCCAGCTTTCTGGTGAGCAGTTTCTGGTTGAAGTTTGCTGCGATTTGGGACAAACTATTTCGTGTATTTGAGCCATTAAAAGCCTCTGATTCAGTTCTGGCTCTTTTGCAATGAAACACAATAAGCAGAAGAGGGCTCATCTGGAGCCTCATCAGCAAACAGGAGGCTTGCAAGGGCAAGGTCTCCTCTGAGCTGTAGAGAAGACTGTAAAGATTGTTTCCCTCTGGGCAGATAAATCATTGCAGCGTTTTTCTTTATTCTTTTTCCTTCAGTGTGGATGGGAGGGGTGATCTCCTTTATGGTTCAGGGAGATACTCTGCATGTAAGAAGGGTGTAGTGGTTAGAGTGGGAGATGTGGCTTGAGTGATCCATATCCACTTCCCTGATCTTCCTCAGATTTCACATGTGACGATGGTCTAGTCTCAGTTTCTCTGTAAATTGACATTTTTTTTCCTATCACATGGTGCTCAGCTGCTGCCACACTTGAGATAGCAGCAGATCCAGTGAACACAATGTTTTCCACTTTATACTTGGACCCAAACTTTGCTGGAATGCTCGGCTCTGAGCATGTGTTGTCCGTGTTTAAATAACTCTTCTGTTCAAACCACTGCAGCATTACTTCCACAAACACTAAAATACCACAGTTTGAGGCCCTGTGGTTGTAGGTTCAGGCGTGACCCCAGACCTGTTTTTGTGCCAAGAGGCTTCTTTGCAGAAAAGGTAAATTTGCTTCTCCCTTTTGGGCTGAGCTGCTCTGCTGGGGTTGTTCCTAAATGCTGGCACAGACACCTGGGTCCAAAGGCAGGTCCAAGGGGATGAGCCTTGCTTCCAGGAGCTTTCCCGAGGGTTTCCACAGTGTTATTTTGTAGAACAGTCAGTAGATGGAGCTGTGACCCGTGGAAGGTTCCACCATTTACCGATGGGCTGCGTGCTAAATAATTGTATTTATACGCCTGTGTTTCTCTTCCCCAAAAATCCTGTGGGCAAGGAATTTGAATGACTTCAGGCTTGCATAGCTACATGGCATGGGTAGTGGGCACTTCGCAAATCTGCAGGAGAAGTTGCTTTCCTGGTGAAGCTTGCCATCGGAAAACAGGCTGGAAGAGGGGATGGGAGATGCTTTGGCAAATATCCCCTTGGCTTCAAGGACAGATTTTTATTTTCCAGTGTGTGCCTTTAGAATTTTGTCGGTTTTAGCTGAAGTGTTTAGATAGCTCCTATCATTGTAGTGATTTCAAGGACTCTACAACACCAGACAATACAAGCCAGTGAAAAGTCCTTGGAAAAACAGCTTGGAAAAAGATCAAGAAAACCACAATAAAATAAAAACAAACAAACAAAAAACCCCAAAGCGAAACAAAAAAACCTCTGAGAACATAGCATCATCAGGGATTCTTCATACATTAGGAGGAAGTGTCAAGGCAGAGAGGTGAGCTGTGATTCATAGAAATGGAATCTGAGGGAAAGACTGTGGTGCAGCTGGAGTGTGTTTTGGGGTGCTGGGGAGGCAGCTGGACTCAGCTGTTCACATCTCCCAAAAGTGTTGTAAATTCCTGGAGTTTGAGAGCTGTTGGGAGATGGTGCAGAGGGCCGGGGCTGCCCAGGGTCCTGGAGCAGCATCCCCCCAGAGCTGTGGGGTCAGTGTGGGGATGTGGCTGTTCTCTCCCAGTCTCCCTGCCCCTGTTCCCCAGCAAATGGCTTTGCAAAGCACCTGAGCAGCTCGGCACTGGTGAGGCCACACCTCCAATCCCGGGCTCAGTGCTGGGCCCATCACTTCAGGAAGGACATTGAGGGGCCTGGATCATGTCCGGAGAAGGTGACAGAGCTGGGGGAGGGTCTGGAGCACAAGGCCATGAGGGGCAGCTGAGGGAGCTCAGGGTGTTTAGCTTGGAGAAAAGGAGGTGCAGGGGGGACCTTTTTGCTCTCTACAACTCCCGGACAGGAGGGGGCAGCCAGGTGGGGGTCAGACTCTGCTCCCGGGGAACAAGGGACAGGACAAGAGGAAATAGTCTGAAGCTGTGCCAGAGAAGGTTTAGGTTGGATATTAGGAACAATTCCTTTAACTAAAGGGCTGTTAAGCACTGGCACAGGCTGCCCAGGGCAGTGGTGGAGTCTCCATCCCTGGAAGGATCCGTGTGGATGTGGCAGCTGGGGACGTGGTTCAGTGGTGGCCCTGGCAGTGCTGGGGGAACAGTTGGATTTGGTCTTAGAGGGCTTTTCCAACCTTATCAATTCTGTGATTCTGTGACTCAGGTCACTCTTGGGTTAACCAGTGCTGGACAGTGCAGAGAATTTTACTCGTTTAGGACAAGCTGCTTGTTCTGGGGATCCAAACCCAGAGAAAGAGAAACACAAACTTACCCTGCCTGTGTTAGGTATGAGCACTGCTTACTTTGAAGTGACTTTCACAAAAAGATTCATACCATTTTCTAGGAATAGCTTTCAGCCTGAATTAGATCTTGCTATTCAATCTTCTCTAGCATTACCTAAATTTCCCCACGCTTGTTATTGTCCTTTTTTAGTGTGAAACTCTTGGCTGGATCTTACCTTTTCTTAAACTGCTGATTCCAGTGGCCCTGTGTGGCTGGGAGAGCTGTGATGCTCGCTGAAGGGATGAAGCAGCCTCCTGGGATTCAACTGAAGAAACAGGGCTTCCAGGTGGGAGCACAGGGCTGAAACTGAGTATTTGGAAAGTGCTGAGTGAGCCAGTCCCTCTCCTGGCATTAGCACAGGACTGAGCTACCACAAATGGATTTTTGCTCACCTCAGGGCTAAGCATTCTTCCCTGCTGTGGATGTCCCTGCAGTATTCTACTTGCCTGGGTTCTCATTGTGGGCTCGGCCTCAGAAAATGCCTTTTGGGGTTCCTTTTTGCTGTTGGAGGGGGCTGGAGGGGCAGTAGGTGAGTGCAAGGTCATCTTTGTCCTGCAACATCGCTCCCGCGCTGCCCACCCGACCGCTGCAGTCCTATTGACACTGCAAAGAGCTGGGATGAGCACCTAGGGCTTATTCAAGATTTTCAAGCTGTTTTTGCATCCCTTCAGCACCTTCTCTTCCTTCTGACCTTGAAGAAGTCCCTGTCTGTACACTGCTGGCTTTCCTGGTCCCACAGCCGCTGGCGGTGGCTGCTGATCCCACCCCAGCAGCCTCAGTGTGCCGAGGGCTCCAGCCCTGCACAAGTGGGATTGCAGAGGACTTAATGTATCACCAGGCTGGTGTAGTGAATCATTAGCATCCTGCTCAAGCTTTCATTGTCTGTTTCATTTCCTGCTCTTGGAAACCCCTGAATCATTCTGTCACGGACTGAATAACAAACTGCATCCTTGTCGGCTTGAGTTGCCCAAGGATTCCTTGGCAGGCTTGGCAAAGGTTGAATGCATGAGGTGTGGCCCAGACACCTTTGCTTCTACCAGGGATCTTGTTAATGGGTGGGTTCAAATACTTTGCAAGCCAGCATGGCCTGTGGGACCATCCCCCATTTGCCATATTAACTCATCTTCTTTTGGGGGTACTCACAAACCCCCTGCTTTAAATGCATTCCTGTGGCTGACCCAAATGGCTTGTTCTAACTGCCAGCTCATGTGTTTTGAAGGGAATTCAGTCCTGAAACCTTCCTCAGCGGGTAGATTGGTTTGTGCATGAAATAACTTTCAAGGATTGTCCTCTCTCTCTTGGCTGAGAAATAATATTGGAATAGTGCTGTCGTGCTTTCTCTTCATGAGGGTGTAAAAGGCTGAACAGAAGCATTAACTGCAGCTTTAAAGCATTTCCATAGTAAAATAAATCTAATTGAGCAGTTATTGCAGTAGCTTTTTAATTTGTGGAAGAGATTAGGAAATAACTTTCAGCTTGCTCTGGCAGAGCACTCCCCTAGGACGTGTCCTGGGCGCTCTGGCATCGCTCTTTGGGTTCTTATTCCCTCCCCCTCTAATTGTCCGGTCACATTTGACTGATGCAGAGTTCAGCTGGCAAAATAATGTAAGAACCTCAATCTGCAGGCGTGTTTGCTACAAACCTCAGCTCACAGGAGAAGTAGCAGAGTGCCATTCATGCCTTACAGGGAAACCACAGCAGAGAGATGTAATTTGCCTCGGCTCGGGATGAGTCTGATGTGTTATTGCTCCTTCCCTGTGGCTCAGAGCAGTGGCAAAGGAAGATGCTGCGTTGCAGATAATGGGAGAGTTGGCAGTGATGTGTGTGAATGATTTCCAGAGTCCCATCTACACCCCTTGGTCTCAGGTTGGAGACTGTAGGGTTGGGATTTACAGTGTGGGAAAATCAAAAGCTCTGGGAGGACGTCGGCTCGTCCATGTAGAAATGAAGGGATGGAAGACACCCCTAAAGGAAAACACTTTGTGGAGAATATATCTCATTGTGTGGAGTTAAGAGCAACCAGAGGAATCACAACAGCTTTCCTTGGGAACTTTCAAAGTCCATTTCTGAGGTTTGGAAATGAATTCTGCTCAGTGCTGGCACTCTGGGAAGGGCTGGGAGAGAGAATGGCACTAAAGAATGGATCTGCTTTAGAGTCAGTGTGGGGAGGCTTTGGACCCCTCTTGAGAAGCTTCTGGGGGATGAGTGGGAGGCAGAGGTTCTCCCTCCTCAGGGGAAGGGGCCTGGGACAATCCCACCTGCAGTTTCTCTGGTGTGGCTGGAAGATGCTCTGGAGAAGCTTCCTTGGCAGCCACTGTAAGCAAGGAGAGATTTGCAGCTCCCTGGTACTGAGGTCAGGGCACTGCCAGTGGAACAAATTTTAAGTGTTTGTCTGGCCTTCCCTGAGAAGATGAGAAAAATATGTGTGTGTCTGTTGGGTCATGCTGCTGCCAGCTGCTCCAGCTTGTCCTGGCACTTCCTCCATTCCACCGTGCCATGCTTCAGGAAGGGAGTTTCCAGGCTGGCTCAGGTACGCTGGCTGAAGCTTTCAAGACAGATGCCACACTTGAACTTGGAGGTGTGAGCAAGTCTTCCAGTGAAAACAGGCTATGCCTGGCAGAGGATTAACAGGGCTTTGTGCCTGTAGGTGAGAGAGCTGCAAACAGGGCAAAAAGTGAGTTGGTCAGAATCCTCTTCTCTTGGGAAACTTTTGCCCCTGTAGAAGCAGCTCATCAGCCTGTGGGGGAGGTCAAAACAGAGAGGGGAAAAGGTGACTGCAGCAGAGATGGGTTTGCATTTGTGAGACTTGTGCCAACCAGAGTCCACATCTGCTCTGTCCCTGCTGTGTTCTCTTCCCCCAAATCAAGCTTTGCCTGGTTTTCTTCCTTCCTCTCCTTCTCTAGGGCTTCCTTTTCCATAAGTTCAGCTGAGTTTGTGGAGGTCAGAAATCTGGCCTTGATCCATTCCTGATACACTGTATTTCCTCACTTTTTCTGCTGTGTGCTGCTTTTGTTGGCAGTGCTTAATTATCCCACCTTGCGTGCCCTCGGTCCTGCTTGCCAGCTTCTCTGAAGTGGGATGTGCCCAAATGTTGGAATTTGGCCTAGGGCTTTCCTTGGGTTTCTCTAGAAATCTCAAGGGGAAAAACATCCTTCAGCCCCAAATACTGCCTTATCCTTCCCTTACAAGTAAAGAAGGTCAGTTTGAGCAGCACCTAAAGCTGTTGCCTTCCAGGGTCTGTGGTGCAGAGGGTTGCAGGGGGATACAATCCATCCTTCCAGGCTGGCTGGTGAGATTCCCCATGGCTTTGGGCTGCCCTTTGGATCTATCAGCAGGTGGAATCTCCTGGGGAGTCACTGTCTTCTCCGGAGAGGCATGTCAGTGTTTGCCAGGAGATAACTGCATTCCAGGGAGGGACTCTTTTGTCTTGCTAAAATCGAGGAAATCTGATCAAAGTGCAGCCTTGCTTTAGACTTTTTCTCTTTCTTTTTGACTTTGTCCCTGACCTACATATTGGATCCTGCCACAGTGGTTGGAAGTAATTGAGAGTGTAGTGTTAGGCTATTTACCAAGCTGTTCACTTGAAAATAACCTTACTGTGTCCAGTCCACAGCTGTTCTGGGATAATTCTGGAGACAAATAGCAAAGCATCTTTAACCCTTTCATCTACATATGACCTGCTCATGATGTAAGAGCAGAGATGTTGTACCTCTGCTGATGCCAGGAGGAATTTGTGACACAGGGTGTGCTTCACCATTTGTTTCCCAGCTCTGTGGATGGTTCCAACCAGCTGCCAAGGCCAGGCCCTCTCTGTGTCCACATCCACATGAGGACATTTCAGAAACCTCCTTGTGGAAATTCCTGCTGGGTGGTTGTTGGTTTGGTGTTGATTGTGCTGGACCAGAGGTTATGCTGGAAAATATAAGCGGGGGGAGGGTATTTTCTTTGTTATCCCAGTGGTTGTTTCTGATTAAAGGATCTGTTTTGAAGGGGCTGCTAGTCAGTTGCCTAGAAAACTTGCTTTCATTTAATTAATCATGATGAGTTTAGTCTGGAGGTTTTGTAGGAGAGAGCAAGCAAGCATATCCTTGGCTTTTTTCCCCTGGAAAAAAAAAGAAAAAGCAGGGCTTCATGTCTGAAACTGCAGCTCCTTTGTCTCCCCAGGTCGACATCCTTCTCTGTCCTTCGGGTTTTAATTTTACAAGCCATGCGCTTGCAGAGGTGGATGGAGTTTGAAGTCCATCCAGGTGTGGAATGAGGAAAGAACCCTCAAGAAGATTACAGGAGCTGTTCTGCAACTCATTAACTCACTCTCTTCCCCTTCTTGTTATCTCCTCCCCATGCCTGGGGCCTTTCGAAGTAGTGCTCTAAGTGCCTCTCACTTAATCTAGCCCACCTGGACAGGTGTATGAAGAAAGGAATTGCCTTCCGGGGAAGGACTAAAGGAGCGTAGATTGCAGAGGGAGGCTGCTTTTGGGAACTGCTAATCCCAGTTTAACATTATGACAGCTGCTTGTTAAAACCAGGGTGTTTTTTAACAGGCAGTTAAAGGAGAGGCTTTGCACGCACATTTAGCTGAGAATAATAGTGAACCATGTGCATTTGATTTTTTTTTTTTCTTAAATCACGCAAATTGTACATGGAAAGAATTCTCCGGCGTCAACTTGCTGGGGTATGGAATTTACAAGGTTTGCAGTAACATAGAGTTTCCTGTTGGGGCGGGGGGGAGAAAATTACAAAGCTTTCCTTTTTTTCTTTTATTTTAAGATCAAGTTCAAACCCCTGGTATAAACTCAGCCTCCTTAGAAGGGACACTTACTGTGTTGGGGTTTTTCAGTTGTCTCGGTGGCAGTTCATCATGTAAACTTGTCTGGGTTCTTGTTTTTACAGCTACATATAAAGGCTGCTTATAAACTACAATTTTGTACATGGTGAGAAGGCAGCACTCAGATCCAATTTGGGAGAGTCTATATACAGAGAAGGAAGCAGAGGTTTCTTTCCCTTGGGGATATGGCAGTTTCTTCCTTGCTGAACTTCAGTAAACTTGGTCTATTAACATGATTTTCTCTGCAGGACTGTGGTGTTGGATAAGAAACATGAAGAGCTGAGGCAGAGGAGGGACTATCAAAGAGACATTTGGCTGTATTTTATGTGATTTCACTGCAGACTTTACCAGCTGCCTCCCAGATCAGCAGTTATTTGCTGGTTGATTTCTTGAGGGCAGTGCTGTGGAAGTAAGAAGCTGCACGGCTCTGACACGAGCCCCCAGATCCACTCGAGGAGCCGTGTCCTTTTCTGCCAGCCCTTAGGCATGAGGCATGAAGGGCAGGTCTGTGATGCAGAAAGATATAAAATTGCCCCAGGTAGTTCTGTTGCTGGAAATTCTTATTCCTGCAGCTACTTGAGTTCAGGCAAATTAATTCATCCCACCAAGACCGAGCAGTTAGGCTGGGAATGGATGTTCTCTGCTATGTTTCTGGCAGCTCTACTCCAAAGCGTTTGTGGATGGGAATATCCTTTCTGTCTCCCAGGAAATGCCAGTCTCTTGTGTTCCTTTCTTCAACTGGCTGTTCTGCTACCTGGGATTTTCATGTGTGCCTCCAGCAGCTGGATTTCCAGCCATTCCCTCCCTGTTTGGCAGAAATCTGGCCATCTCGGAGCTAGAGATGAGCTGGGAATCTTCCAGGCACACACCTGTCTAAGTTTGTTGAGCAGTGAGCTTCTCTTGGGCTCAACACAGCTTGGTTCAGCCTCCAGGGACTGGTGCTGCCTGTGTGACTCTGCCTCCTTGAGAGTGATAATGAACTGGTCCTTGTCACACCTTTCAGAGGAAACATCTTGGTGGCAAAGGGCTAAAAGTCACAAATCTTTTTTAATCTTATGGGGAATTATGCTACAATTTCACCCCCCAGCTTTAAAAAACTGAACTTTTGTTACACTACACTAATACTATTTCTCTTCCTCACAGGTTGATGTCATGCAGAGTACTTGCTGATGGGGACTTGGGCTTTTGTTGTATGGTTCTTTCTACATTGTTTAATGGCTTTAACTTTTGCAAATCTCTTCCTTTGCTCTGCAGCGTGGCTTTAAAAGGAGGCTGCAGTGTGTGTGTTTGTGAGCACACTTAAATGCTTATCTGCACATCTGAGCTTTCTAAACTTGCCTATGCTCTAATTGCAGAGTGTAGACTCTGCATGCAGAACAACCCAGCCCGAAGTGATAATCCCAGGCTCAGCCCCGAGGGAATGCCTGACACTGCTCTGGCCTGATTTTCCTAATGGCTCTGCAACTTGCCTCTGGTTTGCAGGTGGTTTAAATTGTTACCACTGAGCACCTTGCCCAGCTTGGGCAGAGCTCTTGGGAGTTCTGATCCTCTAAGAATATGTGTATGTCTTGATTTTTTTTTTAATTAATTTTTAAAAAAACTTCTTCCTCCTCCCCAATTTTAGGTGCAATTTGGGCTTATGCCAGCTCAGCAGACTCTCACTGCAAAGGGGTGCCTGCACTCCCTGCTGACACAGAGAGGGAAGAGTGGGAGACCTGGAGTTCCAGCTGCCCCTCCTGCCTCCTCTGAACAACCCTTCCTTGCCCCCACCCTGCATGATCGATCCCCCTGCCATCCCCTTGCCTTGCACTGGAGAATTGGTATTTTTCCTTGGCTAATAACCTGTGTCTGATTTAGTTTCCAGGCAGAACGCCCTGCATTAAATGTCGTCATTTTCCCTCTGCTTCACGAGGACTTGACAGAGGTCATCAGAGATGTCCCCATGCGGCACTTGGATGAAATTACCTTGTTTAAAAGCAGAGTGGCCGAGGAACCTCCCAATTTGTGGTGGTGACTGTCACAGCATGGGAAGGACGAGTCAGTGGGAACACTTGGAATAGCTTCTTGTTGGCCTGGATTGCCCACCCTCGGCTCCTGGCCACCTCACTGGATGCTGTACAATCACTTTAACCAGGTGCAATTGCTAAATAAAAAAAAAGCTGGTTCTTTGCGGTGGGAAAACAGCTATTGGATATTGCTTGCATCTGAAAATCCTGTCTCAAAGGCTTGTGGAATCTGATGAGTATTTCCTTGCGGTTAATATGAATTGTTTTGTTATTTTACTGAAGTTAAAGGTAAGAGAAACTGACGTAACAATGCTCTTTCCCTGTGTCCCCTGGTGTCTGTCCCAAGGGCCCCTGTGTACGTTGGCAGTGTGCTTTGTGGTAGTGGTGGAAGTCATTCTTTGCTTTGGTCTGTTTTTGGCAAAGTAGAAAGCCTAGGCCAGCTAAGAGGCACAAATCTGTGTTGCTCAGTTGAAGTGCATCACATCTTTTCTATGTTACAAATAGGCATTTGTAGTCACGCACATGCAGTCACAGATTGATTAAGAAGTACCACAAGGACTCTTTTTTAATTTTTCAATAACAATTTAAGGTCATTAACACTTCGACCATGCTGTGTTCTTGCTGATGCTGTTTCCATTGGTTTGGTGGAAGAAGTTCTCAGCTCTTTTGGAAATCCTTGTCCTAGGGTAGATGGTGCCTACAGTGAATAAGTTGAGGCTCAGATCTGATTTATATGCAGTCTGTCTTGCAGTGTAGATGGGAATGTAGTGTTCCAGTTCTGTCCTTATATCCCATGCCTTGAGCTCACGCTAATTTTAGAGATGTTACAAAGTATTTTCACAGTGTGATTTCAGTCAGCTTCTCTGCTCCACAGAACTTCCTCAGGCATCAGTAGTGGTCTGGATCACTTTCATATTGCCTTATTTACTGAGCACTTTTAAAAGCATCAGACAGCTGTACCAAAAGCCAGTTACAAATTCCTGGAGCTACGTTTCTGGGTGGCAGAATTCCCCCTGGTAGCACACCAGGTCTGTCTTCTGCAAAGCAGCTGCTGCCCAGAGCTGTCTGAGTTCACCCAAATCCCGAATGTGTTGAGCTCTGCTTTTCTGGGGAGGCCCAGAAAGGTCCAAAGATGATGTGCCCACCTCCTTGTCAGCATTTTCTGCACAGGATGCCATCTCCCAAATGCTCTTCTGCCCTCAGTGTTCGTAGGAACCTGGTCTGATGGGATAGATTTGAGAGCAAAATGCATCTCCGAGCCTTGGAGGACTTTCTTTCCTTACTTTTCAATCAGCCACGGGTGAGCCTGCCTGGAATTCTGTCCTGCAGGTGTAAATCTTGGGCCAGGCTGTGATAATCCTTGTCTCAGAGAGGTTACAGTGTAAGGAGCAGGTGTCAGGCTCTGCTAGCACAGGGCTGTGCCTTGCTGAGACCAATTCCTCGTGGTTTGGTGTCTTTCCTGAGGTTCCCTCCCTTTCCCTCTTAGGACAGGGAGCCAGCACAGTCCCTGGAGTGCAGCTGGCAGCAGGATGGTGAGGCTGGCTCATGCTCCTCTGGGAATGCTGCAGCTCAGCTGTGAGCATTCCTGAAATGTTTGAGGCTCTGCCTCAGGTTTGTGCAGGCTCTGTGCAGGTGAGTGTGAGGAGCTGGTGCCCTGTTCCTGCCAGTCTTTTCCCTCCCACTCTCCCCAAAGGTCATTCTTCCTACTTCTTGTCACGTTACTTACGTGTTTGAATCCCTCTCTCCAACAGCTTTCTTCTTTCTCCCTCACTTCAGCACATCAGATGTGCTTTTTTGCAGGAACACGAGCTGCTGCTCTGTCCAGTTCAGGTCACTTCAGCTCTGCCTGCAAATGTTTTTGTCCATGTTTCTTTCCTAGGATAACTAGCTGGGGTTAGGCCGAGAGTGTTTGCAAAGCTGCTTTCTCCTTGTTTGAAGCATTGGCAAAGTTGCTTTCTCCTGCTTGTTCCTCTGGCCTCAGGGCAGGGCAGAGGGAAGGCTGAGAGTGTGGAGCCAGCTCTCTGATGCCTTAGGGAACCTGTTTAGTCCTGTGAAGGAATCCTGATATTTGGTGTGAGTGAGGCCATTCCCACCCTCAGCAGGGATTTCCCCCCTCCATAAACAATGCTGTGGCATCAGCAAGAGCTTGGCAGTGCTGCCTACTCACCTCTTCCTGTTCTGCTGGAAAACTTGGACTGGGGACAGTGGTGTGCAGAAACCAGCTGTTGCTTGGTTCTGGTGTTAAACCTTTTGTCTTGGGGTTGGAGTTACCTGATGGAACATGCCATACATTTGGCTTGGCACATCCATGTCCACCTGGCCCATGTCCTGCTGATGGGAGCAGCAACCAGGAATGTTTTATAGCGCTGTTGTTCTGTTGCCTGGGATGTGATGTTCAGGCGTCTGTATTCATGCAGGTGGGTCACAAGTCCTGATGATGCTACCAGTTATACCCAGGGCTAGGAAAGGTCACCCACAGGTGATAAAAGTAACATCCCAAATAGTGATGAAGAGCTCAAATCTCCTTCCACCCCTGACTCCCCAACTCCGGGCCGGTGCTTGATATCTCTACTACAAATCCTCTTATGGTGAGTGAGAATTTCCGCTGCTTTTGCACTCCAGGCAGGATTCACCAGATGTTAATAATGTGCTTATTTTCTCTAAGTGCTATTTTGGCATCGGTGTTAATTACAATTTATATTCTGCAACATTTACACTGGGAAAAGAACCCACCCTAATAGTCCCCAATTGGCAGAGCTGGGCTATTAAACACAGCTCCATATGTTCTGAGCAGAGCAGTGGATGGGACTCGGAGCCCACTCGGCACTCAGTCTCGGGCAGGCAGCTGTAGAGGAGGAAAAGGGGTGCAGAGAAATGGGTGTTCTGCTCTTGGCTTTTATTTAATGTGAAATCCCCTCTCCTTTTCTCTGATCCCTGTCCCCATCTCTCCAGAAATCTCCCTCCCGCTATCTGTGAGCATCTAATGAGGTGATCTCTGAGCCTGCTGATGCTGCTGTCCATAGTCTAAAACAAATGAATTCAATTCCAGAAGGTGCCCTTCTCGCAGGGAGTGCCCCTGCAGGATCCCAGGCCCTGCTGGCCTGTTCCGTGCTGCGTTCCAAAGCAGAGCTCCAGTCTTTGGGAACTGCAGCAGAAATCTTTGCTTTGAGCACCAACAAGGCTTCTGGAGGAGAAGGATCTTCTGGGACAGGCGTTGTTAGTGTGTAAAACTCGAGGTTGTTCGCTGCTTTCTCATGTCCAAAGTCTTGTTTGGCAGGGCGGCATTTGGTTCCTGCAGGGGAGGCTCTGGAGTGACGGTGGTTTTGGTGTGGGGAATTTGGAGGGGCTAAGTCATCTGTGTTCCCATGGGTTTCTTAGGAGGAGTGTAGGTTAAAGGATTGCTCCCTCAGCTGTTTGCAAAGCTGATTTCACGGTCTCTTTAGGAAATGGCTGTGTATCCACTGCTCCGTTTGGAGAAGGGGCTGTGTGGCAACAGCCTCTCCCTTCAGGAGAGCTCTGAATGCAGCTGCTTGTCTGGTGGGGAGGGGGTTTGGCAGGAGAGAAGGTGGGAGTGAGGGGAGGCAGGATGGAGTCATGGATCCCACACTGGAAGCCAGGCACACATCCTGGGGCTTCTCTTGGCCTCAGTTTCCCCACTTGTGGAAGGGGAGGAGGCTCCCAGGGTGCTGAACGCTCTCCCCTCCCTGGGGGGCAGAGGGCAGGGCTGGGGAGGTGTGGGCTGAGAGCAGCAGAGCCACGGCCCTGCTCACTTTAATTCCCATCACTGCTTCCTCCTGCTGGGTGTGTGGGATCCCGGGCACCAGAGCAGGACCTGTCCCCTCACCTCCATCTTCAGGGCTGTGACAGTCCTGGGACAGACAGACAGTGTGGGACTGTCCCTGTGGCGTGCTGGGTGCTTTCTCCCAGCAGCACGTTTTTAGGATGGGGCCACAGAAATTTGTGACTTTTCCGTTGGTGAACAGGTGCAGAAGGGTTGTTTCACCTGCTTAAAGGGGATGCAATTCCCTCTTGGCTGGTCCCAGCGGAGTGTCCAGCCAAAGCTCCGCTCCCTGTCCACAGGGAGAGCAGTGCAGGAGCTGTGCTGGGTGTTGCAGAGCCAAATCTCCTTCCACTGCAGCTCTCCTGCCTCTGATGAGATGCGCAGGCAGCCGGGGTACTCCAGCAGGAGAATCATTTCCATAGAAACCAATTGGGATGTTGTACAGGGAATAATGATTAATAGTGAAGGGACGTTGCCTCAGGCCCTTTTCATTTTTTAGGGGGCAGTGAGGGACAAACTGGGGCACAGGTAGGGGAACAGGCAGACTTGAAAACTAATGGAAACCATCTCTTCCATTAATTTCCAGGCCAGCTTCCCCTCTTCTCCTCCTGCCCAGCCCCCCACTGCTGCTTCCCAGCTTTCGTCAAATTTTCAAAATGGCTAACCTGGTTAGAAATAATCATAATAATAAAAAAGGATGGATGAGGTCTGACTACTAACATTGTTGCTGTTAGCAGCAGGATTTCAGCCATAAAACATGAAGCAAGGGAGGCATTGACCTTTCCGCTGTTTGAAATGAATGGAGACATCAATATCTATTGTTTTGTGGCATTGACCTCTGATGCTCTCAGTTCGCCCTCCCCTTTCTTTTTTTTTAATTTCCCCCTGACACTCGAGGAAAGGGGTCAGTCTCTACCATCTATTGATCCCGATCTTACTTGGTGATAGGGAAATAATTAGAATTTTAAAGATCTCTGCTGCACGCTGGTGAAATGCATACACAGAGGCACCGCTTGCCACGTCGTGTTCTCCCCCCTTCCTTGCAGAGATCCAAAGCTCTGAGATCTGAAGGAGGACAGATCAATATAGGTTTAATCATGATGGGGATTTTATTTCAGTTTTTTAAATGGTAAAGTGTAACGTTTTATGTTAATGTTGTCGGAGCCTGGCTGCCTGGTGCCTTGTTTTATTTATTCTTTTAAGTAGCCCCTTCTTTTGTGAACTTCATCTGTGTACAGAGAATGTGAAATCAGGCATTGCTAATTAGCTGTATGACAATTAAGTAATGTAGCACAAAACCATTAGGACACTGGATTTGTTTTTGAAGTTTGTCCTTTGAAGTGGAAGCTGCAACTCCCTGCCCAAGGCTGCTGGGGAAAATGTTTTTCTATCAAAACTTTCTTTGAAAATAAAATGTCAGTGTAAGAGTCCCTATTTCTGTCGTCTCTCCCTCTAAACAGCGGGTGGAAATTGTTTCTCCTTGTAAAAACTGCTGGCATTGATAGAAAGGGGAATTCAGGAAAGCATTAAATGGGCAGTTGGTCTCCAAACACGCTCAGTTCTGGTAGAGATGTTACCAAAAATGCTTGTTTAGCTCGTTGGAAGGGAACAGGGCTGCGTTAAGAGAGAAGACCCAGCTCACAACCCTGGAGATGGCAAAGGGAGGTGGCCCTAAAACTGTGTGTTGGCCTCGGACACCCCAGGTGCCATCAGGGCTGAGGCCTGCTCACAAATACCTACAGGCTCCCGGGTTTGGGCTCCTCCATCCGCGCGCTCGTTTGACACTTGTGTTTGCATCCGGCCCTTTGTCCTCGTGGTGAGTGGAGCTCTGAATGTGCAACTTTCATGTACGCTGGTGGCATGTAAAACTTCCAATAAAGAGTGAAACATTTGGAACCAGCCCTGCCTCCTTGCCTCCTGCTTCCTATTTCCCTCCAACTGCGGAGCCCGAAGCTGCCCTCCCAGGAGGCACACTTTGGGATTGCGTTTGAGGTGAGGTGTGTGTGGGCAGGGATGTGTTTGGGTGCAGCCCCAGTCTGCACTGGGAGCTGTGGAGTGGCACTGGGAGTGCTGGGGTGAGCACTTTTGGGGTTACAACCCATTGTCCCGGGCCTGAGGTTTGGGGATGCTGCTCTGTGCACCGTGGTGTTCGTGGCTGTGGGCTCCGCTAAAGAAGGAGCTGCTTTGTGTTCAGGAAATGCTTCTCCTGCTTGGATCTCTGAGACCCAACTGCTGAGCTGTGCTGCTGGGGGACAGAACATTCAAGGTCAGGTAGGATGGGGATTGGAGCAACCTGGCTTAGTGGAAGGTTCCCTGCCCGTGGCAGGGGGTGGAACAAGGTGGCCTGTAAAGTCCCTTCCAACCCAGGCTATCCTGGGATTCTGTAACCATTATCCCTGGATAAGTGACTTACAGCCTCTTGAGGAAGGTTCTTGCTCCCTGGATCCTGGGGCTCTGCAGTGGTGGCTGAAAGGGCCTTGCCACCCACGCTGAGGGCTTGGAGGGGAGTGGGATGGATGTGCTGGACCGTGGCACAGCTGGGGCTGTGCAGCCCCTGGGCTCATCTGCATGATCAGTGCTCAAGGAAATAAATGTGCATCCTGTGGAGCTGCCTCTTGTGCTGCTGTCCCTAGGGATAGTGGTACACAGGGAAACCAGGCTTCAGCACCTGCTTTGGATTAAGAAAATCCACAAAAAAAGCATGCAAGAGGAGCAGCGTGGTGGAAAACAGTGCAGCTCATGTACCCACATGCTTAAATCAACTCGCCCCAGGTAGGTGAAGCAGAGAAGAGCTGCTGAACTGGAGTGTGGTCAGCTTTCAAAAGGTGAGTGAGGCCATGCAGGACTTGTGATGGGACTGTAGGAGTCCCTGTGCTGGGATCTCTGCCTGCAGATTCCAGGTTTTATTCTTGGGGGGGTTCAGAGGCTCTCCTCTGTTGTTTTTCTGTTCTGGCAGGTCTGCTCACCCAGGCACCGAGCAGAGATCTTCCCTCCATCCCTCCTGGGCTTGTGTTTAAGTTACGGATTTTATTGTTCCAATAACTTTTATCTAAATGTGTTTTGCGGGGAGGGAGGAAGGAGATAAGTGGGGAGGAGGCTGAGGAAAGAATATACTTTTGGACCCTGCTAAGTCTCCATCTTGTTGCTGGAGGTTTTGGAAGTCACAATCCCATTGGGAAATGGCTGAAGGGGCTGTGGTCAGTATGAAACCCTGGTGGGAGGAAACCTGGGGAAAGCCCGTGCAGAGCATCCCTCTTCCCATATCTTGTATCCTCTGCCAGCTTATCTCTTGGCAAGGAGGAACCTGACTCCATTTCAAGGAGGGACCTGACTCCATTTCCAGAAAGGAGAACTGGAACAGAGGTGTGGAAAGGCTGAGGGTGCAGAGCTCAGCTTGGCACAGGGAGAGATTTTCTGCTTGGATGTCTGTGTGTTTCTGGTTTTGCCCTCCTTATTTGGGCACACGGAGTAGTGACGTCAGGGAGAGGGGGCAAAAGGACCTGGTTCTTCCACCTGCTGGGACATTCTCTGGGAGGTCTCCAGGAATGGGATGGCAGGAGGAGAGATCCTATGGATCCGTGCTCCAAATGCAACTTCTCACCCCGTGGGTCAATTTAGGAGCAGTTTGTGCCTTGCTGGCTCTGAGGTGGAGGCAGAGGAGAAGGGAGTATGGAGGAGAGCAGCCAAACTGCTTTGACTGCCAGAGGCTGAAGGATATCTGTGGATACCAGTGGCCACAGGATGCAGCTGACAATTTCCCAGGTGCTAATTTTGAGCTTGGTACTTCCCAGCCCCAGAGTTTGGGGCTGGCAGGTGAGGCAGAGGTGGAGGATACCTGCACTGCACGAGGGAGAACTGGTGTGTGAGCGAGGTTCTGACCACGGGGAGAGGTGGAAGGTCTTGGGAAGGAGCAGGAGGAGAGGAGAAATGATGGTGTCAGGGCATGGATGAGCTGTAGCCCTGCTTCAGTGCCCGTGATCCAGCCCTTTTTGTGCTTTCTGGTTTGCATCAGACTGGACTCCAGGGTCCCATTCCCATTTCACTGTGCTTGAATTTGGTGTTTGGTGTGGTGATGAAGGCTTGGTGAGGGAGAGTCATGGCGAGTGGAGAAGGGGAGGAAAAGGATGAGCTTTCTCTTTATTAGGAGATACGAATGGATGGAGCAGTATTTGTGAACAAATAAGTCTCTCGTCCCTGTCTCCTGGAAGCTGCATTATCAGAGCACCATCACTGTCCTCTCTTCTCCTTCCCCCCTGATGAACAGGAATTAAAAATACAACTAATAAAACCCTTTTACTTTCTCCAGCAGGAGGAAAAAAAAAAAAAAAAAGCAAAGCAGCCTTGAAAATGCTAAAGGACATAAAGGGCATTCATGAAAGGGTTGGATGGTGGTTATTGCAGCAGGGGGAAAAACATTATTTCACTGTGCAGATAAAAGGAAGTGGAAAAGCAGCATATTTATAGCTGGGGAGCCTGGATTCCTTGTTAAGCTGCTATTATCAAATTAATGTCAAAATGCATCAAACAGGCACGAGTGTTCTGGGCCCCTTATGCAAAGTGCTTGCAAATTGGTTACAAATACATTTGTTTACAGGGGACGAGGCAGGAGCGAGCTAATTAGTCATTGTAGCAGGGCTGTTTTGTGTCTTTTTTTTATTATTTTTTTTAACTTTTTTTTGGCAATTACACAAACAAGCTGTTTTGAAGTATAAATACGTGCTGCATTACAGCCCCTTTAAAAAGGAATCAAACAGGAACTGTGGGATGCAGAGGGCTTGGCATGAGTGGTGTGGAGCATCGAGGAGCATCTTTCTCTCCTCCCTGGATGCAGCAGCCCTCACTGGGCACTCGGCGCTGGGATGTGGCGTGGAAACCCATCCCTGGGCGTTGGGAGGATGAGATGTGGGTGGAGAGGGAACAGCTTGGGTTTGGGTCCTCCGAGGGGGCTGAACCCCCTCCTAGGGGGCACGGTGCTGCGGTGGGAATGGCTGTGGCTGCTTCAGCTCACAGAATACTTTGGATGCCACGAGGCTGCAGCCACGTCCTGTGCCGGGGATTGGCTGTTTTGATATGGGACCTGTTAAGGTTTCAGCTGCCCACCGCTGTCACGGGAATTTGGGATGCTTTGGATACCACCAGCAGCTGCCAGCTTAGGGTATGCAGCACTTTGTGCCCAGCTAGTGGGTGCTAAGATGGTTTTGGGGGATGCTTGGATGTAGAGATCATCCCACGGATGCATGAAGAAAGAAAAGTGCTGTGAGCTCTCCCAGCTGAACACGTCCTCAAGGCTTCTTTAACAAAACCACAGGCTGCACCTCCCAAACCCATTAATGAGGAAGGGAAGCAGGAAAGCTTATCTGATCCTCAGTGTGGGAATGGTTGGGGAATTTGGTTGCAGGGCAGATGGAAACGTCCTGCTGCCCTGCATCTTAATACATCCCATTCTGGGAGTAAATCACACCTCTGCCACTCAGGGAAGCTGCTAATTGAATCTGCTCTGGTGGGAGAGGATAAAGCCAAGAGGCATTTAGTACCATTATTTTTAATTTACTAAGAAAGAGAAAGGAGAGAGGAAGGAACAAGTTGTTGCCCCTCTCGTGCTGGAGGCCCCGACATTTCTTGGCAGAAAGCACAAAATCCCGGCGGCTGCTTCTCCATTCGGATTTGTTTGTGGTAAATCTGCCCTTCAGGCTGAAATAACCCTTCTGAGCAGGTCCTGCACGCCCAGAGGTGCTGGGAACACTGAGTTTAATGCCATCCTAAAACCCTGCTGTGGTTTCCATTCCCTCGAGGGGGGCAGTGACCGAGCAGGACGGCTGTGCTCAGCACAGCTCTCGTGCCAGCAAAGCCTGGGGTGCATCAGGTCCTGCCATGGTGTGGATGGAGCTGGGTGACTTCACGAGGTCCCTCTGGGGTTGGAGCTTTCATCTCAGAAGCCCATGGCTTGGTGCAGTGCAGGGACACGAGCCCAGCTGAGCTCCCCAAGCCCCGTCCATGACCGCGGTCGATATTCCCAAGAGTGAAGATGTATTTTGTGTCTCCAGCCTCCTGGCTCCTCCGTGGTTCACAGATGTTGGGTGCAGCACATCACCAAGCTCATCTGGGTGTGAACAGAACAGGAGGAAATCTCAGAGGACCGAGGGCAGTGGAGAGGGCAGGGCTTTCCCCAGCCTCCTGTAGCAGCTCTGATGTTTGCACCAGGTTTTATTCTTTTAAAACTCAGGGTAACATTTCTCTGCACCTTGGACCTGCTTTTCATCTCTACCTTCAAACTTCCAACCTCTCCTTACCTTTTTTGTCTTGTTGGCTTTGGTGGGCTCATGTGCCATGGGGAGGGTGACCCACTCTGTCAGGATCGGGGTGTACGATTTTGAGGAAGGTTCCCATTTCCAGCGTAATCCTACCCCTGCCCTACAAGCTCTGCAGAGCACGGCTCAGCTGGTCAGCAAATGTGTGAGCAGGCCATTGCAATCAGGCTTTGACTCGCTCCCAGTTGCTCCAATCAGGACTTGTCTCTCCTCATTTACAGCAGGGCTCTGGCTCTGGTGTGACTGTCACCTCCTGTGATTGTTGGTGACCTGGCACGGGATCCTGCTCTGGTTTGAGCACTCGGTGTCTCACACCTGCTTTTCTTATGCAGGGGTGTGCCAGCATCTCCTTGCTCTGATGGTCGGGAGCAGACCTCCAATTCCCACTCTCAGGAAGTCAGGCTGCTTTGCACCCTTTCCCTTGGAGAAGACTGCAGAGCCTGATGGTTTTGCCCTGGTGGAATGGGATGATGGGGCACAGACCTGTGCTTGATTTTCTTCTGCACCGTTAATTAACACAGTGAGGGTGCAGCCTTTCTTGGAGTGATGCACGTGGCAGTGACTTCCAGGCTGCCTGGTGAACCCCTCAGCTTCCAAACATGCCCAAAGTGCCCAAGGACCTTCCTTGATGTGTCCTTGGAAGTGTTCCTCAATGGCCTCCTCTCCTGCGTCCAAGGGGGATGGAAGCACTGCCTTCTGCTCTGTCTCCCATATACCCCAGAGGACAGGATGTTCCCAGAGGATTGTGGTGTCCAAGGCTTCTTAAACTCTTGTGACAAAGAGGAAAACATTACAGTTGTCCAGCCCTTGTGCTTGTTGAGCTAACAGGAAAGGATGAAGAGGTTTCCTCGGGGCTGAGGGGCAGCAATCAGGTCTTGGCAGGAAGGGTGCAGAGATGTGGGAACTGACACAGCTCGGGGGCTGGGGACAGCACGGGCATGGAGAGGGCCTGGGGTCGTGCCAAGGGTTTTCTTGGCTCTTTCACAGCCTGGAGCCGGTGTTTCCCATACAGGAGCCATGCAGGTGGTGATGATGCCCCTGAGTGCGGGAGGAGCGCCGGGCCGAGCCCGGCAGAGGGAACGCGCCGCGCGAAGAGGCAGTCCAGGGTAACCCAGCATCCTCTTCCTCTCCCCGGGAATCCCACATGGGCAGCACAAGGGCTGAGCCGGGCTGGGGAGGGATGTGGCCTCTCCTGATAAGCGGCTCCAGTTCCTGCTCCTGCAGATTTACAGCCCGGGAGGGGGCGGTGGGAGCTGAGCTTTCGCTGTGGGGATTTATCGCGGCTCGGGCGGCAGCTGCTTCCCTCCCCGGCCGGGTCCCGGTGCCTGCACGGGCTGTCACGGCTGCCTGACCCAGCCAGGGGTGAGGTAAGGGCTCAGCCAAGGTCACTGCACTGTGGGACACAGGTGGGAGCAGGTCTCTTATCCCGGGCTTGGGGAATGTCTCCATCCCAGCATGGAGAGGGTTGGGGCTGTCAGGCTCCCCGGGGAAGGGCTCTCTCATATCAGCAGGGACGTTTCCAGCTCTTCAATCCCCAATCCCACATGCTGGAGCCCACCAAAGTCACAGCTGAGTTGAGCTTGAGGTTCTCAACTCTCAGACTCATGTGGGAGACCCACGAGCATCACCAGCCCCACTAAGCAAGGCCTGCACTGCCCAGTTTCTTTTCCATGTGTCCCTTTGAGTGAACAATGCCAGGAGGGATGAGCTGCAGCAGGCAAGGAGTGGAGGATGATGAGGAAGGAAAAGTCAAGATGCCATCACTGCCTCTCTTCCACGTCCCAGCTCCGGCCTGGGTGAGCTTCCCAGCTCCTCTGGTTTGTTTTAGAGGCAGCATGGGGGCCCCAGAGCCCTGCAAACCCTCCACAGTCGGGGTTTTACTGGCATGTGGAAATAGTTTTGTCTGGTTTCAGATCTGGCTGATCACTGACTTTGCTGCTGCCCTCCCCCACAAAAGGGTTGACAACCACGGGCGACCCAACCGCACTCATCCTCCTCCCTCTTTCTTCTTTCTCCTCACATTGTTCTCTGAAATCCCAGCTGCTGCTTTTCCCTCCTCCCTTTCCTATCCTCTCACATCAGCTCGGATGATCTCTGTTTTTTGTATAAAAGCTCTTTTCTGTTGTTTGTGCTTCTGTCCCCCAGGAGGACCCTCTGGCATCAGCAGGAGCCTCCACCCCGGGGAGGTCTGCAGGGGAGACCCCAACACTGGGAAGGGGCTGAGCTGGGCTGCCCCTGGCTCAGCGGTGGGGTGGATGCTGAGGTTCCTTCTGTGATTCCTTTAGGTCTTCTCCCCTGACCCTGGGAAAGGGGATACAGCCAAGGCAGTGAACAGACAGACCAAGCAAGGACTGGAGAACCATTGGCACCTGAAGAGAGGTTTGGTGTGAGCTGGTCAGGGAGTCCCCAACATCCCCACCACCCTTCCTGGCCACTGGTTCCCCTTCCCAGTGCTCAGTGGCTTTTTCCACCTCCAGTCTTCCCACCCAGCCCCTGCCTGATGAAGGCACCTGGGCAGCCTCAGCAGGGAGGAGGAAACTTTCTGGACTTCTGAGCCCTGGGGTTGTTCCCTGTGCCCAAACCTCTGCCACATCTCCCCTCCTGCCAGGGACACTTGGCTGCCATCCCCACCAGTCTGCAGTGAGTAAGAAATCGCTCCCTCCTCAAATTTGGGTGAAATACTGTGAATTAACTCACCAAGACAGTCCAGGCTGTCCCAGCTGAGATGGAGAAGGCTGCAGGCTGAGGATCACTCGAACATCCTGGGAGCTGAAAGGGATCAGGTGAGGGTGAGGAGCAAGTGGAGAAAGGCAGTGGGTGACACGCACGACTGAGTCCCTTCCAGGCAGTGGGAAAACTCTCCCGTGGGCTTCCTCCTCCTTTGGGTCAGCTCCGGCAGCCCAGGAAGCAGCTGGTGTGGGTCTGGAACCTCCTTCTTCCCTGTGGGACTGTGCCTCCGAGTCAGCATCTCCTGCAGTGATCACTTTTTTCCTTTCTCTTTTTAAAAATCACTTTAAAAGCAATTCAAGAGAAAACAGAAGAACGGTTGTTACTGCTGAGGATCTCAGCCCAGCCAGAGGAGATGTGTTCCTTCTGTGGAATCAAACATCCGTCAGGGAACAGTCATGCAAATTTATTTCGCTTTTCTTCTTTTTTACCTGTTCCATTGATCCGGAGCCTGTAGCAGTTGGCTCATGGAGAGACAGGTTTTTAATTCAGGAGCCTTGCAAAGCCTCGGCAGGTGAGGAGGGGAGTTTGTCAAAGCTCCTGGCTCAGGGGGACACTTTGTGCTGTGTGTGGGGACTGTGGCACCATGGGCTGGGGCACATCCCTCCAAAGGAGAGGGGAGAGGGCTTTGCTGTGTCCCTGGGCACTGTGCAGACCTGGAGCGGCCCTGGGAAGGCAGGAGAGTCACTGCCAGCTCTGCCAAAGCTGCTTCCCACCATGGGAAAGGGACAGGGACACTTGGTCACAGTGCTGGGGCAGTCGCTGCCAGCCCTGAGGAGTAAATGTGAGTTAAACCCTTAAAATCACAAGATGGGCTTAAAAATATCCAACTGTGAGATTGTATTTGATTTCATTACTATTATTAGGCTCTTCTATCCATCTGGGTGTTTCCAGGAGTCACCTGCCAAGTTTCTCTCAGCAGGTGGGAGGTTTGGGGTCCTGCACCTCCAGTGGTGTCTTCTTGTGGAAGAGAGGTGATTCCAGCAGTCAGGCTGTGCCTTTGGGAAGGTGTCAGGCTGCCTTATGTGGTCTGAGTCTTCCGAGAACCCCAGAATGGTCTGGGCTGGAACGGACCTTAAAGCTCATCTGTTTCCAACGCCCTGCCATGGGCAGGGGCACCTCCCACTAGGCCAGGTTGCCCCAAGCCCCGTCCAACCTGGCCTCGAGTCTTCTCCTTCAGCAGTCTCATCTTCTGGGAATGAAAAGCAGATGGAGCTTCCTGGGCAAGGGCCAGAGGCTGGTGCTCCCACTGCTGTGGAGGATCTTCTGCTCCAGGCAAGGGAAGAGCCAAACCTCCCTGGGAGCAGGAGCAGGTCCAGTGTCGGGAGCCCGAGAAGCCTCACTGCCTGGGACATTCCCTGTGTCCCTGAACGCTGCTCCTCTTCTTTTCTGCTGGGAACATTGTTTTGTCCTTCAAGAAAATGTCTTTTTTGCTTGATTTGAGTATTTTGATATTTTTTCCCCCCAAAAGCTCATCTTTGTGTGTCTTTGCAGGCCAGCCGTGGTTCACTGCAGGGGCAGGGGCCAAGCCCTTGGCTGATGACTCCGGATGAGTTAAGACTTCCCTGTCCCCACCACGTGGGTTTGCGTGGCTGTGGAGGAGCCACCGAGCATCCCTGCAGCTGGGAGAAGCAGGGAGCCGCCTCATTAAAACAATTTGGGAGATGTTCATCCGCACAGAAATCTGAATTTATTCTGCTCGCGCTGCCTCTCCTTCGCCTCCTCTTCCTCCAGCACAGGAATTTGCTGGTAGGAAACAGAACACGCAGGGGTGTCCAGGGGCTCTTGGCTGGGAACAGAGCGGGGTGGTGGAAACCCAGCGATCCCGGTGCCTGCTCCGCATTCCTCCGCCCGCTCCCGCATCGCCTCCGGCCGCGGGGCTGCGGCGCTGGGTGTTCCCTGCTCTGCAGATGCTAAATAGTCACCACAACACCGTGTCTGCCGTGGCCACGCTCTCCTCCTGACGACGATTTTTCCTGTCGTTTCAGGTATCGCCTCCTTTCCGCGGGCTTTTCCTCAGCCCAGCAACGGCTTGTCTGAATAATTCAACTGAAAATTCGGGGTCGCAAATAAATACGGGATAATTGCTAACAGCTCGCAGGCAATCCACTGCCAGAGCACAGCTAAACTCCTGGTGAATTATTTATCTGCTATGAATTATTTGCCCGGCCCTGCTACGGAAGAAAAGCTCCTTCCCAACCTTTGGCTGACGAATGGCCTGGCTGGGGGCGACTCTCCGGGTGCTGACTCAGCCCTTTCCCGGCTCCCTGCCTGCTCCTGCTGCCTGCAGTTCCCGGTGCTGTGCTGCTGGATGTCTGGGTAATTCCTAAAGCTTTGGGTAGCTCTGGCATCCCTCAGGGTGGGTAGAGGGTCCTGCTCCCAAACCATCCTGTGGCTGCAGGAGCCCATCTCTCCCAGGCAATCCCGCTCTGCCTCACGCTGTGAGATGGAGTGTCTCTGGCTGGGGGAGGTGGAAAGGGCTCCCTGGCTGCTCTTCCCATCTAGGAGCTCTGGAAAGAGCTGGTGGTGTAGGAATGGAGTGGTGGATGGAGTCAGAACAGGGATGCAGGCTGGAGACTTCCTGCAGGATGCTTGCTGGCTTGAATGTTGTGTCACTGCGAAATGATCCATGGTGATGTCCCTCATCCCGCTTCATCCGTGGAGATGTTCCTCATCCCACTCTGCAGCAAGCGCCTCCAGGCTGAGCCAGGTGCTGGGAGCTCTCCCCTGCCCACGGATGATGGGGTGATGGCCTCTGTGGGCTTGTGGGCATCCCACTGCCCACTCCTCCCCCGGGAACACAGGGGAATGGCCCTCAGAGGTGAGGAGCTGCTGGCCTGGGCTCATCAATCTCAATTTGCATCCAAAGAAGAAGGAAAAAAAAGAGATTTAGGAGCAAGATCAATATTGAAAGAGCCTGTCTTTTTTCCTTTCCCCTGTGCTTCTCTGGGGGTGGGAAACTCAGGGCAGGTAGTGGGAGTAAATCCTCCCAGCTACCTGGATGTAAATCAGGAGGGAGATGATGGATTTATGGGAGTCCAGCCTGATTTACACTCCTGTGTCTGGTCCCTGCAGGTCGGCCCTGGGGAGGTGAAGCTGGATGGGGATGGAGCCACCACCACCTCCTGCTGCATCCCTGGGCCGGTGTGGGGGTGACTTTTCTGTGCTTTTTAATCCCGGGTCAGGGAATTTAGGACTTTTTGCTCTGCCTCTTTCTGCTGGAGCTCAGCGAAGCACGCCCGCTCGGACCTGGGTGCCAAAGTGAAGCCGTGCCCTGCTGGGGGCTGACTTTGTGGCTTGGTGGGGAAAAAGGCTTTGGAGTTGCTCCCAGTGATGCTCTCCCCCTCCTCCTCTCCCATCCCAAGAGCCGGTGAGACTTGCTGGAGGTGAGGCTGCTGTAGAAGAAGGGGAGTCTCTTCCTTCGGAATGTCCTTCTCTGAGAGTTTTGGAAGGCCTGGGAATGGTGATGGGAGGGTTGTCCCAGCTCTGGGGCTCCCCTTATCAACCCTCCCGTGTCCCTGGCCACGGCAGGGCTGGAGCAGGCATGGGGAGCTGTTGTTATTCCTCTCATGCAGCAGGAAGGATTTCTGCGAGTGCCATAAACCATCACGTGGGCAGAGCCTGGGTGAGCTCTAATTGCTTCTATTTGCATAACGAGGCGAGGCTCAGCATCCTGCTGATATTTGAAAGAGGAAAATCAAAATCAGCTCTAGATAAACAACCCCCCCCTCCCCAATCCCTGCGCCCCGCTTCTAATTTGTGCATTTTCTCCCTTAATGCAGGTTTTTCAGGTCTTTGGTCTCTTCAGGAGCAGCGAGACCACCCTCCAGGGGCCCCTCCCCACGGAGCCCTGGTGCTGGGTGCTGAGGGCTGCTGCCCCTCTCCCCTGGCTGCGGTGGTCTGGGGGCTTTCCCTGGAGCTGGAGGTGTCTGGGTGGGAGCTGGAGCGGATCGGGGCGGGATTGGGGCTGGAAATGCGGAGCCCCGGCTGGAGGCTCCGGGCTCAGCGTGGGAGCGGGTCCTGCTCGGGGCCGTGCAGTGCCCGAGGGGATGCGCCCAGCCCGGGCTGGGGGGGCCCGAGTGGGAGCCCAGCAGATGTCACTGCAGCCCAGTGTCACCGCAGCCTGGCCCTGCCAGCTCCTGGCGACGGGATGGGACGGGATGGGACGGGATGGGACGGGATGGGACGGGACCTTTCCTCATCTGCGAGTCCCCAGGGTGGCAGGAAGGGCTTTGTTTGCACCGCAGAGGTTGCTGGCTGGGGGGATGCTCCTGCTTTGGGGCCCGTGGACAACCTGGGAGAAAGTCCAGAGGGACCTGGAAAAGGGGGTGACATCCTCTGGCTGTGCTGTGACACCAGCCATGTCCCCTGGCGTGCTGCCACTCTCTAAGCCCTTTTCTCTACTCACCCACAGCCCAGGGGACCAGAAGCATCTCTGCTCCTCCTGTGGCCTCAGGTCCCCAGGGCCCTTCAGCCAAACCTGGGAGTCCCCTTGGCCCCGGGGGGGTCTTGGGCATTGCCAACGCTTGCTTGGCCCCCGCAGCTTTGGGACCTGCAGGGGCTGTTCTCCTGCCTGGGGTTCCATGGGATTTGCACACTTCTCCCTGGCAGGGGGATGGTGCCTTGCTCGCTCCAGGGCAGGTAACAGACACCAAGCAGAGAGATGTTGTGTCCTTTCCTTGGGGGATGAGGCAAATGGGCTCCTTCCTCCTCCTCTTCCTCCCCAGCATGAGGGCTGGTGTCCTCTGAACCCTTTGCTGCCCTTTGGGGGAGAAGTGCTGACTCCAGATGTTTCCCTAAATGAGAACCTTCTGCAAACAGTGCCGGATTAGATTAGATTTTAGGAAGAAATTCTTCCCTGTGAGAGCGATGGGGCCCTGGCACAGGTTGCCCAGAGAAGCTGTGGCTGCCCCATCCCTGGAAGTGTCCAAGGCCAGGTGGGATGGGACTTGGAGCAACCTGGGATAGTGGGAGGTGTCCCTGCCCATGGCAGGGGGTTGGAATGAGATGGGCTTTGGGGTTTCTTCCAACCAAACCATTCTGGGATTCAATGATTTTTGCTTTCTTGGCCCATCCATGTTCAGTGACCTTCAGCCTGCAGTGGAGCTGGAAGGATGGGGTAGACCCAGCTGCCAGCACTCACTGCTCCCTCTGCTCTCCTGCCTGGGCCAGACCTGTGGCTGGGGCTGCTGCCTGCACCCCTATCCTGGCCTGAGAATGCTCCCCCTTCCCTTGGCCCCTGTGCTGTGTGGAAGCCCTTGGTAGTGCCAGTGCCAAAGAGGAGTGGGGCAGCAGTGTTCCCCCAGCTCCTCCTCGTCCTCCAGACCCCACAGGAGCTGAATGGGGCAGGATGGAGAAAAGAAGAACCTTCAAAGGAGGAAAGAATCCCTTCTGCAGCTCTTAAAGGTGGGGGAAGAGAAGGAACAAGATGAGCAGGAGATACGGGGTGCTTGCAGCACACTGGGCTGTGTGTGCACACGACTTTCCATCAGGCTGATGAAAGGACCGGGATCTCTTGAGGCTGAAGCCAAGGCAAGTAACCTGTGGCTGTCCCAGGGGTGCTGGGGGTGGGCACTGTTTACTCAGGAGCAGCAGGGATGCTCTGCCAGGAGCTGGGACGTTCGGCTCGGCGGTAACAGCTTGCCAGGAGCGGTTGGTTTCAGCACCGCAGCCCGTGCTGTGAGGAGGGATGCTGGCCAGGTACCTCCACCCTCATCCCCAGACTGGTGGTCCAGGGGGGTGCAGGAGGGAGGGGGTTTCCCTCCTCACGGGGTCCCTGGGGCTGAGCAGGGGGTGCTGGGGCCGGTCCCGGCCACTGAGGGGCTCCCCGGGGCTTCGGTGGAGAAAACACAGCCAGAATCCAGCTGGGAAAGACTGGCTTTGTGCTGGCCTGGGCACGGGTTCTCCACCCCAGCTGAAGGGTCTCTGGTGCCACCTGCCCCAGCAGTGAGAGGGTTTTTCCTCCTCCCCTGTGGAAAAGCATCTCCCACTCCTACACAGCTCTTTCTGCCGTGCCTGGGGTCTCTCTTGCACCCCCAAATTTCCAAGGGTTCCTGGGCTCTCCCCACCATGTTGCATTTGGGATTTGTATTTCATTCTTATTTATCTCTCCGTAGGTTTGTCCCTGTCATTGCTGCTGTTCCAGGCTTTCCAGCAGGTTTGCTCTGCAGAGAGCTGCAGGTTGGCTATGAAATATGACAAAGCGTTCATTTAAATGCACACCATGATGCCGGCGAGTCCATTAGGGGAATTAATTTGAATGGTTGGCGTTTAATAAACAGCCTCGTCCCTCCTCTCCACACACAACCCCCCCCTCACCACTGCCAGCACCTTGGAAGGGTTAAAAAATCCCCCACATGTGGGTATAGGAGGGAGGGGGAGCAGGTATCGGGGTCTGGAGGTGGGGGGACTAACAAAAGAGATCTGGTGTTATAAGAAGAATTGCAGTTTGTTTTGTTCACGGTAAAAATAGAGCACATGTGGAAGGGGTTTGGGCTCCCGGGGTGCTTGGTGCATGGAGAGGACGGGGTGGGGCCGGGGGGGACACGGCTCCGGCCGGAGGGTCCCAGCCTGGCTCCGAGCACGCGGGGCCGGGGGAGGAGAGGGGCTGGAAGGACGGTGCTCCCCATATGGTGTGTATTACAAGCTCCTTTCTAGTTGTAAAGATTAATTTAAAGCCTTTCTCACCTCCCCCCCATCCCTCTTCCATTGACAAATGAACATCTGGGCTGAATGCTGCCCAGATCCTAATCAAAGCATTTTTCCAGGGCCGTTGTCTGCCTTTATGGCTATCTGCTCTTCGGATGCTCTGCAGTTCCAATGCACTTGGCAATTCAGCCTGTAAATACCCCTCTCCAGGATTTATGATTCGGGATAATGTGATTTTTCTCTTTGCCTCTGGATTCGTTTGTTTGGTTTAGTTTAACGACATTTCCTTGTCTGTGCATAAGTGAGGGCACGAAGGGAATTTTCTTCCCTCCTCTCTTTGCAGGGAGTTATTAGCAATGAGCAAAAATGGCTTTTTTGGGGGGCTGATGGGCACACTGGGGGCCAAAGCCAGCCCTGAATCCCTGATGAACACCCTCAGTCATCCCAAACCATCTATTTTTCCCACGGAAAATTGGTTTTCGAGGTTTTTCTGAGAAAGCAGCTTTTCACCAGTGCAAAGTCGAGCCCTTTCCACGATGTTCAAGGGTTTCTTCATAAGGGAGAGGCAGCAAGGGACACAGCCCAGTATGGAAAAGCCGTTTGCTCCCCAAAATGAGGCTTGAGAAGCCAAATGAGACGCCTGAAAAACTGGGAGTGCTGTGGCTGGGATCCCATTCCCATCAGACTTGATTTTTCCCCTGCAAGCTCTGGTTTGGGAGTCAAAGGATTAATATATAAAACCTAGCTGGGATGTCAAATAATGTTTGTCATGTCCCGGGCGCTGTAGGAAAGGATGGTGCTTGAGCCAGGGAAAAAAGGCAGGAAAATCCCTTTAGGGCAAATATAGGGACTTGCAGGGAATGTGGCGTGGGGTCCCTGTGTTGGTCCTTGTCCCTGAATGAGGAGAGAGCTGGGAAACACAGAGATAATGGGTGTGGGGTGTGTTCTGAGCATATTCATTCCTGCAGAAATCCTGCCTCCTGAACCTGGGCTTCCCTTCTCTCTGCCTGGACAGTGAATCCAGTTGCTTTTCCCAATGGATGCCTTAAGGAAGGTGTGTGATTTCAGTCCATTTAAACCACCACGGAGCGGCTGTGTTTATACAGCAAGTGCAGGGGGTAATGGCACTAGTAAGGAAAAATGTTCTCCTAAGTGAGATAAAAAAATCACTGTGGTGGAAAGCACTTGGCTGCCCCTCCTTGGCTCTCCAGGACAAGGTGCAACCCGGATTTCAGTGATGCAAGGTTGGGTTTCATCCATCACCAGCACCCTCCTCACCCCTGGATGTCACTGGGGAATCTGGGATACAGGTAATCCTCTGTCACAGGCATTGGGCTTGTTTTTCTTAATAAACTCCGAATTTCCCACAAATGTGACGAGCCAGGATGCAGCAGGCAGATCCATGAAAGTGGATCTGGGAATGTGAAGAGCCAGGGCTGGACTCCTGGTTGTGGGGCTGAGGCTGACCCTGAATGAAGACAGCCACCCGTGCAGAGTTCCAGGGAAGCGCCTTCCTGAACCTTCAGAGGAGGCTCAGGGTTCAAGTTTGATTTGTGTTTCTGCTATTGATTTTAGAGCTCTCCGCAACTCTTGCCACTTTTTCATCCCTTTCCTCCTTGATTCCCCCCAAACGAGCAGTAAGAGAGTGAAGCCTGGTGTCGGTCCGTGGCTGAGCCAGCGCATCCATGGGGAGAGAGCCGCCACTGGCAGCCCCGGGGCGAAGGCGAGGGGGATTTATGGAGTTTCATATCGGCGCTATCCATCACTGGGGTCATCTCAGCGGGGTGAGGTGGGACGGAGGGCTGGATGCTGCGGGGCATTGTGGCCAAGGAGGCTTTTCGGGAAGGGGGAGGAGGAGGTGATGGTATTCGGGGCCCCTGGGGAGCCTTCCTCGATGCCCCCGCGGAGGAGGACGCGATCCCCCGCAGCCGCGTCTCCGGCCTCATCCCCGGTCCGTGCGTCGGGAGAGGGCGGCCGCGGCCGGGGCCCCGCGCTGAGCCGCTGCAGAGCCGGGATTTGCCGCTGAACTCTGCTCAGAAAGTCGCTCCCAGCCTTTTCTCATTTCTTTCTGGATTTAAGGCAGCTTCCAAATTCCTGCGCAGCCAAATCCTGCCTGGGACTGCCAGGAAACCCGGCCAGCAACAAGTACGTGCCGTTTCTGTACCCACAACACAGCCAGGGTTGCTGTTATTCTGCGGGTGATGATGACGGGAGGGAGCTCCAGCTCTCCCGGGGATGCAATCCCGTCCCTTCCCGGGCTGCCGCCGGCACCCTGCCCTGGGTGCTTCCCCGGGCATCACCTCCCTTTCATCGCCGCCTCTGTATAAACCAAAAATCCCCACCCCACCCCAGACTCCCTAAACTTTACCCGCCGCCCTCCCCGTAACCTCCCACCCAGCGCATGGAAACACACTGGCTTCATGCACTCCCACCGGGATTTACGATTCCAGGGACTTCCTGCACTGCCTGTCATCGCTCTCACCCCTTCCCGTCACTGATCAAACAAACCTGCTTGTTTTGGGGAGCTCCTTCCCCATTTATTTATTCATTTATTTATATTTCTGCCGCTGCCTCCTCAGTCCCAGAGGGTTTTAGCAGACAATGGAGGTCCAGGGACGGCAGCAGAGCAAGGAAGCAGCCCCGAGGCCGCGTTAAGGGCACACGTTGGGTCTCCGTGGGAAATTTCGGTGGCTGGGGAAGGGGAGGGTGAGGAAAGTCCTGCCCTGCTGGTACACACTAAACCCCACTTCCCACGTCTAAACACCACCAGGACACATCCCCGCATCCCGAGGCTGGGCGCGCTTGGGGATTCCATTGAATCCATCCCTGCGTGACCCCAGAGCAGCCTCGGGAAAGCTGGGGGCTGAGAGCAGTGCAGTGAAGGGGCTGCACACGCAGCATCCTCCTGGCTGCGGCGGGGATGGGGAGCTGGCTCCGGCCAAGCCCACCCATGGGACGTCTGATCTGGTCTTTCCACTGGTGACTCATGGAAAAACTTCTTGTTTTGCAGCAGCGCTCAGCATGTCGGGTGATTCTCTCTCCGTGCCTCGCTCGCCTGTCTTTTTTTAAAGGATCATTGGTAGGAAAACATCTGGGACCCCGACCTTCCTGCGGAGCTCGCTCACCTGAAGGCATTTCCCCCCCCGGACGTGTGCAGGGCTGGCTGTGCACACCGTGCTCCGTCGGCGGCCTGGGAGGCAGCCTGGTCACGCTCCCAGGGTTGAATTTTTTGGGGATTAGTATTTTTGAGCGGCTCTTATACAACGGCGTTGGAAGCTCGGAGGGTTTCCACGGGCTCCCTGCGTGCTGGTTTCCGCACACGTCCAGCGCCGCGCGGGGCCCCCCCAAGCCTCTCTGCAAGGTTTGTGGCACAACCTGGGGTGAGGGGGCTGGGGGCTCTTCCCGGCTCGTCCCGGGTGTCCCCGCTGTCCCCAGGGCCAGGCAGGACAGGGAGAAGTGGCACCTCGGTGCGTGGCTTGGCTTCTTGCTACCTCGTAGGGAGCAAGCAGGATCCATTGGTAGATTTGGGTTAAAACATCCAAAATGGGAATGATGCTGATTGCCATCGAGTTCCCAGCACTATGCTTCCCAAACACTCACCTTTCACCTCTTTTCCCCTAAATCCTTCAGAAGGCACAGACGGAGCACAGCCCTTTCCCAGTGGGACCAGCCCATCCCAGACCCAGCAGGAGTCTGGGCCAGTTCTGTATTCAACTGAATGTTTTTTCTTGGAAATGGGCATGGAGAGGGATGTTCCTTGGTGCTCCCCACCGTGTATCACACCTTCACCCTTTCCTCACAGAGCACTGACCGTGCCACTGCTCTCTGGAAAGCACATTAGGAATTTCTTTTTTTTGGGGGGGGTGATGGTTTAGTTTGGAATCTGGCATGGAAAATCATTTCCAACCCCCAAATTAGAAACAGAATCATAATAAAGCGCCTTGTTTTGGAGGAGATGGTGTGTGTCATCCCACAGCAATGAGAAACTCGTGCTGGAGAGGAGCAAAGAGCTGTGATTTATTTTTTTAACTCTCCCCAAAGGACCAACGTGGCTCTGGGATGCTGCTCCTGCTGCCTTGTACCCACGGATGGGGATGGTGCAGTAGCTGTGGGCAAGGGGATGTCTACGATGTGTAGGGAGCTCTATCACCCAATTTCATTGTCCTTACACTTGGTTTTGTGGGCAAAAGGGAATTGTGCTGTGCGGTTTTCTGCCTTGCCCTTCCCTAAGGAGCTGGGATGGAGAGCTGATGTCCAGGGATGGGACAGGAGCCAAAATTTTGTCATGCTGGGCTGGAGGGAGGCATGAGCAGGCAGTGCTTTCTCCTTGGGGTTTTCTTTTTTTAATGCTGTGGATTAGAGGGAATTAACTGTGAGCTGCTCTCTCTATGGTCTCTTGCCCCCCAAAAACATCAGGTCCTATGAAAACTGAGTCGGACTCTTGGAAAAAGAAGTCATGCTGGGGCAGTAGCCAGTCCTGCCTGAGATGGGCTCACCCCTATGTCACTGGCCAGCACAGCACTGCCAGAAAACCCTTAAAAATAACATATTTTTAAAAATGCAAAGGGTTTCCCAAAGTGTGGGAGCGGTGGCTGCTCAGGGAGCCAAAACCCAATTTAAAGGCTGAATTCCTGCACAGAGGAGCCTTCACCCCACTCTATTTCTCTCCCTGTTGGTTACTACACATTGTACACCCCAAAGCAGTGCCCAAGCTGGGGTGCCCCATCTGCCTTTGGGGTGCCCTTGGGATGGCTCCTGGGGGGAAGTGGTCTGTGTGGAGCCAGTCCCTGGGATTTAATAAGACACTTATTGTATGTTAAATATCACAGGCTGATAGGAAACATGTGTCCCGAGGATTAACAGCCGTGTAAAAGAGAAAGCCATGAGTTAAATCTCCAAACAGTGTGTTTCAAATAACCCTCCATGGCTGCAATATGCACTGTCGGGGTAACCAGGACTGGGATGGGGAAGATAAAACATGTATTGCAGATCACAGTGCCCCCAAATCCTTGGGATGGGGTTGGGACTGGGTTTTCTCCCAGCAAGGTAATGCCCAGGGATGCCGGATCACACAAGGGTGACGTCAGCGCCTTCTTCCCCCATTTCTTCCTCCCTTTCCACCTCTCCCCCTTCTTCTAATGTTTTTTTTTCTTTTTTTTTTCCCAGGCCCCAATTTCTCCCCTGTTGAGGCAAACGCTTTGGCTAATTAGCAAAACGTGTCAAAGAAAATGATTAATGTCCCGGGAGGAGGCTGAGCTGCCTTTGTGCCGGCATTGCCTGACTTCTGCTCTTAAAGGTTTTATTAAAAGATAAGGGAGCTCGTGACGGGTGAGCAAAGCATGTGCTTCCCTGGGTGTTAAAGGGTCGGAGAAGGGGGGACATGGGGCAGATCGGGGTCACCCTCGGAGGGGGAGGCAAGGGCTCGTGTTTCCCTGCCTCTGTGCGCCACCGTCACCGCGGTGTCTGGCCTTGGCAGGGGAAAAGACTTTAAAAAAAATGGCTGAATGCCTCCTTTATTCTTCCAGGGGCAGGTAACTCAATCTCCTCAGCTGGGTTATGAATGTTGCTGTGTTACAGGGCTCTGCGTGGCCGCGTGCTCTGGGAGCGATGCTTCAGGGGGTCTCGGGGAGGGGACTCTCAGGATGGGCATCCCAAGTTGGTGCTGGGGCGCTGCGGATTGGGCACAGCCAGGCTCCTGCCCAGGACAGTGGTGGCAGCAGGGACAGAGGTGCTCGGGCACGGGTTTGCCAGACCCTGTGGCCCAAGAGGTGCCCATGGTCAGGCTCGAGCCCCGTGGGACATCCATGACGTTTGCTGTGGGCTGAAGTCCTCCATCCCAGCTCCCTGCTGGGAATTCCGGGGCCAGGTGGGCAGCAGAAGCACAGGAGGGAATCTGAGGCACGGTCCCAGCGGGCTGTGGCCAGGAGCACCATATGCAGCATCCAACTGTCCTCATCTCTCATGGGTTTGGGCATGTTTTCAGTGACCCCTCCTCATCTCTCATGGGTTTGGGCATGTTTTCAGACACCCCCAAAATATAATCCCTACAACCCAAACCCCTGNTGACCCCTCCTCATCTCTCATGGGTTTGGGCATGTTTTCAGTGACCCCTCCTCATCTCTCATGGGTTTGGGCATGTTTTCAGACACCCCCAAAATATAATCCCTGCAACCCAAACCCCTGAAACCCCCCTGAACTCGCAGTGGGGTCCTGCAAAAGGCAAAATCCTGGCAGCTTCACTGCAGGATCACACGAACCAGAGCTGGCAGTGCCACAGCATCCCTATGCCATGCCAAAATCCCAGCTGGGACATCAGCCCTGGGAACAGGGAGAGGGTGAGAGTGGTGGGAGACCCATCAGCAGCACCCTGGTTATTTTATTAAACCATGAGCGATTCCCAGACCCAGCAGACACCGACGACTGAGCCCCTCGGTGCACACCAGAGGGGTTTTGGGAGGGGGCACAGCTGGCAGGAGCCTCGTGGGGGGCTGCAGGAGCTGCTCCGTGAGGTTTTCCTCCAGCAAACAGACCTCTGGGCTTAATAAGCTATTTGTAAAACTGGCTGTGGATAAACAAGAGGCCGTGTGTCAGGCTGAAGGCGGCCTCGCAGGGCTCCGCCGCGCGGGGTGGGACCTCAGCACAGAAATATTTTCAAGATAAACAGAGGAAAATGAGTCCTGGAGGAGGCCGGAGCCGCTGGCAGCAGCACGCCGCTCCTCTCCAAGATTATTTCAGGGCAGGAACTTGGCTTTCTGCACACTGCAGCTGAAAGATGCTTTTTTGGTGGGTTTTTTTTTTGCCTCTGAAGGGAACCTCGCGTGCTGCTGATTCAGAAATAAACCTGAGGAGTGGCTGGCAGTGAAGGCAGCGGTGAGGAGACGTGCAGTGCCCGGGGCCTGCAGGGGAGTTTTGGGGTGAGGGTGAGCAGTTGGGATGCACAGCTACTGCTGCAGGTCCTGCTGGGCAGAGCTGCCTTCCCTGAGGAACCCCTGGGCTGAGGTGGCAATATTGAGTTGGGAGTGTTCAGCTTGGAGATTAGAGGGATCCAGGGAGAACTCAGAGCCCCTTCCAGTGCCTAAAGGGGCTCCAAGAGAGCTGGAGAGGAACTTCTGACAAGGGCTTGGAGTGACAGGACAAGGGGGAATGAGTTTGAACTGAAAGAGGGCAGAGTTAGATTGAATATAAGGAAGAAATTCCTCCCTGTGAGGGTGGGGAGGCCCTGGCACAGGGTGCCCAGAGAAGCTGTGGCTGCCCCATCCCTGGAAGTGTCCAAGGCCAGGTCGGACGGGGCTTGGAGAGATCTGGTCTCGTGGAAGGTGTCCCTGCCCGTGGTAGGGGGTGGAACAAGATGATCTTTAATGTCCCTTCCGACCCAAATCATTCTGGGATTCTGTGACTCTAACAGGAGCAGCAGAGCACAGGCAGAGGCAACTCCGTGGTGCCCCAGGCAGGACACGGGCACTACCCTGCCCTCTGCCAGGCTGGAGCTCGGGAAATGGGCTGGGCTCCGTCTTTCCATCCCCTCTATCCCTCCATCCTCACCCTCCTCTTTGTCCTCTCCACCCTCTCCATCCCTCCACCTCTCCATCTCTGGGCCGTGGTTTGGTGCTGGTTTTCTTCTCCGCTGTTCTGCGGCTGGTTGTTAAACTGCACAACTGCACGTTCCACACCCTGCTTGGGGCAAAGCTCGGCTTGGGGCACCGGGGCTGGGACCAGGCACCGCCACAGCAGCCGAGATCTCCCAGTGTATCTCTCTCTCTCTTCCCCACCCCCAGCAAATTTAATTAAAAGTCATTCAGATTCCTTTGAAAGAAAATGTCATCCGTCGACACAATTACACTTTAACTAACCAAAGCTGTTACAGTTCCTATATATATTGGAATCAGGCTGTCGTTATTAGTTCTAAGTAAGTAATTTATTCCCATTATTGTGTTCAAATTACAGGATATTACCCCCTGGGGAAATAATCCTGTTATTTGAAATGTAAAAAAGAATTCACATGGACAACAATGGATTCCTAAATGAACCCAACAACAGTCCCCAGTCCCAGCGCGGCATCACTTGCCTCAGATAGGAAAATACAAAGTTTCTTCTAAAAAGGTTCTTTTCTCCCTTCTCTCCCTTCTCCTGCCCCAGTGAAGGTAAATTGGGCTACTCCTCTTCAAATACATCAATTTATTGCGGGAATCCTGGATGTGAAGGAATTTGGTGGGGAGCACGGGGGGGAATATCTATATCTATATCTATATCTATATCTATATCTATATCTATATCTATATCTATATCTATATCTAATATCTATATCTAATATATATATTATTGCAGCAGTGGGAGGGGAGCCCTGGGATGGTGGGATGCGAGTGCCTGGCACAGCCCCAGGGGTTTCTGCTGGAGCTGGGAACCTTTGGCTTCCTTCGGCAAAGAGCTACCGAGAGTCTTTGGAATCATCGTTCCCTTGATCAAGATCTTCAGCGAAGGCAAATAACAGCTCGTCTCTGCAACACCCAAACATAAGCAACTAATTTGGACCACCGAAAGGAAAAACGGGGAGGGGAAAAAAAAAAAGAGAAAAGAAAGAGAAAGAGGAGGAAGAGGGAGGGGAGGGAGGAAAATCAGATACACTTGTAACCTGATTACAACAGCCAGCTATGTGTGCAAAATCACAATGCAGCTCTATAATTAAATCTCTCTTTCCCCCTCCTGCCGAGCTCTTTCCTCTAACAGGCGCGGTACAAAAACAGTCGTTAGGACATCAAATTCCAGCTCCGACAAGAGGGGACCTTTTTGTCTATAGCTGCTCGGCTCGTCTTTAAGGAAATAATAATTATAAGCCCAGAGCCGCTGGCTGACGAGCTTTGTGGAGCAGAAAGGGCTCGTCTTGTCCAACCGCCCCCTCCCCCTTGCAGGGGTGATGGGAAAAAAGATGGGATAGCCCTGGGAGCCAGCTATGGACACACCCCGCTTGGGGTCCGGGGGGAGAGGAAACCCTGGGGTCTAACAAGATGCTCGGAATCACAGATACTTCTTCCCCTCTTCTCCAGCTGGATCCATCTCAGGTGTTTTAGCATCAGCAGTTTGGTGGCACAGGCCACTCCCGACTGGGTCTGGGTGTTTGCGGGTGCTTAAAGCACCTGTGAGGGATGTGAGGAGCCAGTGGCTCCCTGGACACGGGAAAATCTCCTGCCATTTTCCCAAGGGTTTCTCAAGCCAGATCGGGGCTGCAGGTTGATGGGAGAATGTCATAGAAGGGACCAGCTCGATGGACCTCAAAGGGAGGAGGGAAGGGACCGCCAGAGTGATGGCTGGGGGGGGCAGTGCTGGCAGCTTTCCCCTGGCCCTGCCTGTTGATGACTTGGATTTACTCCGTGTTGGTCACAGCAGGCTATTCCCATCCCTGTGACACCCAGCACGTGCTTTTGCTGGCAGCTGCAGGCTGGATTCAGCCTTGGGGACCCAGTTCCTCGAGGGCAGGTTCCTGCTTGTTTCCTCAGGTTATTTTTGGGAACAAGTTTTGCATCCCATCTTCTTTTCTGCTGCGAACTGGGGAAGGTGTGTTGAGTTTCTCTTGCAACGACTCACAGGACGCTGGGGAGGGTGAAGAAAAAAACTTGGCATTGGGAGACTCCAGAATGGGCCCCGAAGTGCAAGATAACCACCAGTGAGGCAGGATTTATCCATCACACCTCGTCGTGGCAGCCAGCACGTGCAGGAGAGCACGACCGAGGGCGGACGCGGGCTTTGCAACACGCGGCATGCGACACGGAAACTCGGATGCTGTTCCAATAAAGCTGTGCAGGTTTGGTTTTAATGGCAATTAACAGCTGTTAAAAGGCGAAAGGATCTATTCTGCTAACACCTAGTGCTTCTGATGCCTTTCATGAAGGGATTTGAAAATACACTTGAGTGTTAATTTTAAGCCACGGTAACGTAGCCCGGGGGGGTGGATGGGTTTACCCTGTTTTCAGGCAGGGAAGCTGAAGCGGGCCAGGGCTGGTGAAATCCATGTCTGGCTCTGGAAGAGGGATGGGACCAAGACGGGGACCAGCTGGTAATGCCACTGCAGTTTTCACCAGCGTTTCCGCCGTCTTTTATTTTGTGGGGAGATTAACTTGGTGCAAAACCAAAGGCACTCACGAGTTCAACCTTCAGCAGGACCCTCGTGCTGGGGGGGGCACGTAGGAAATCGTCTTTCCCTAGGAGATGCTGCAAATCTGGATTTTCCAGTTCCTGGAGGGCTCTGCTTGTTTAAATTAGAAGCAGATAGGAGAGGTGAATTTTAAGAAGGACAGAGCAAAGGCACACAAGTATGCAGTTAACTTCTAAACTTCTTTCTCTGGCTCTCCCGCTGAGTAAATGCTTTAGGAGCTTCAAACCACAGCTTTTAATATCTCCTTAACATGCCCCGCGATTCCTTCCCCCCTGTCAAAACAGCGAGAGCAGCTGTGAATATTTTCCATTTTAAAATGTTTTGTATGCATACGAAAATACCTGCAGCTCCTGTGGGCCAGGCTACGGAGAACTGCTGAAGCCAAGGGTATCTATTTTATATTGAACCTCAAAATAGCACATGCTCCTGCCTCTCGCTCGCTCGTGTCCTGCATCCAGGAGGGTATTTTTGATTCAACTGACAGATCAAGGGAAAAATCCCCAATTTACTCTGTTGATGTAGAAGGTCTTGTCATCCGGAGCTCAGCGTTCCCGTTCACCTGGATGGGGGATTGTTTTAAACTCCCAAATGCAGAACCTGTAATAGTGGGGTGTTGTACGGGGACTGCAGTTTTGGGGAGGTTTCCCATGCACGTTTCTCCACTAAACCACATTTTCTCCGCTGAAAGGTGTAACTGCCGTTTCCGTGCCTTACGACCAATTTAGCTGCTGATCCGTAGCCAAAAAACGCAGGCAGTAATTACAGCTTTGGGGTTGGTGCTCCTCTCAAAGCGCTCTATGGGTTGTGCATGTCAGCCCTCCTCCCTGCCTATTTTTTTCCCCTGATCTTGGATGAAAAAACCTTATTATTGGGTAAAAGGGAAAAAAAAAAATAAAGCCAGTCTGATGTATCCAAGAGCCAGTCCAGCTGTGACAAAAACCCAGTACCAGGGTCTTGGTGGAGGTTGTGGAAAGTAAAGGGCTCCCAGCATGGGGCAGGTCCTGGCACTGGGGGTGCCAGCTTGGGATTTGGGGGGGAAGAGAACACGCAGGTGGTAGAGCAGGAAAACAGGGTGGGATTGTGCATACACTCCCACCCTCCTACGCCGGGCAAGGAAAAAATCTCCATCAGACTTTATTTGGACTTGAAACCAGACTGTGGTTTGGGAGATGTTTGGCTTTACAAACCCCAGAGCTGTGGGATCAGAACTGCTGCGAATTCGAGGGGGGGCACCGGCCACATCCCTATGCACACCCTGGCCCTTCTCCCTTCCTCCCAGTTTGGGCAGGGCAATGGATCAGGGGAGCTGGGATGGTGTGAGGATGCTGCAGCCTGCAGTGGCTGCCAGGCACTGGGTACAGACCCTGGGGTGAAATTCTCGGGCTCCCACCCCTCATGCAAAGCCCGCTGCCAGGCTGAGCACAGGGGTTGTAATCAGCCAGGATTTATGGAGGAAAACCAAATCCCGAGCTGTTCTGGTCATTAATCAGAAATTCTTCGCTCAGTTCCCAAACCGTTTCCCTGGGGATCTCCTCATCAGGACCCCCCACTCCACAGCCCCCTCCCCATGGATGGCAGCTCCTTCATTGCAGGCACAGGGGCTGGGGTGGGGAGGGACCCCAGGCTTGGAATTATCCAAGCCCCCCCATCGATAAATAAACTGCCATGGATTCATCAGAACAAACCCCAGCAGGGCCCCCCTTGCCTTCAAGTCCCACCACTGTCCCCACAGGGTTTTCTTTGGGGGGATGGGACCCTGCTGTTGGACTCGGTTCTGCTTTTGAGATGGGGAGAAGGAATGAAATCAGGGCAAAGCTTTGCCGACGCGCTGGGATCGTCGCCGTCCGCGTTTTAATGTGATTTATGCCTGGATTTCTAAATCCAGCCACTGACTGCACGCTTTAAATATAGCTCCAAAAACACCCTGAAAACGTGTAGTAAGCACGTTAAAAACGGCGGGCAGAAAGGATGCACAGCAGCCCCCCGGCTGGGGATGGGGCGCACAGGGGGGTTTATTGTGGGAAAAAGGGATTTGGGGGGGTCCCAGCAGCTGGGGATGGGGGTCCAGCGGGGCCTGTGCCCAGCCCGCGAGCGCAAAGTCGAGCGCTGTGTTGGCAATGAAGGGGTGAGTGTCCCCCACCCCCCAAACCTTGGCAGCCCCCCAAAACGGGGGAGATGCGTTGGGGGTGGGGGGCATCTGTTTGCTTTGCCTCCCACGTCTCCAGAGAGCCTGCCCCAGCCGCCCCCAATCCCAGATTCCACCCCCCCGTCCTACCTGCATCCCGGGAGGGGGGCAATGCCCGGTGTGGGGCTGGGGGCTGCGAGCTCCGCACTGCTCCGCCGCCTCCTGCCCGCTCCCCTCCGCCTCCGCGGGCACCGGGACGGGGGCGGCCATTGGGAACTTCGTGTTCGCCCGGGGAGGGGAGGGAAGGAAAAAATGGGAAAAAGAGGACAAACGAAAAAACCAGGAAGAAACGCCAAAACAAAACAAAACA
>WBMZ01010112.1:0-58162 GCA_013400975.1 Atrichornis clamosus
CCCGCTCCCGGTGCCGGTCCAGGAGCGGGCGCAGGTGAGAGCCGGGAGCGGGCGGGCGTGGTGGCACCGGGGGCACCGGCGGCGGGAGCGGCTCCCCGGGGGCTCCGGGTGCCGCCGGGGAAAAGTTTGGTAGCGGCGGCGCCGGGCGGGCGGTGGTGGAGGGTCGGTGCTGAGCCACCGGCGGGAGCGCGGGGAGGCGGCGTGTGCGAGTGTGTCTGTGTCTGAGTCTGCGAGTGTGTGCGGCTGTGTGTAAGCGTCCTGTGTGTGCGACTGTGTGCGTGTTTGTGTCCGAGCGTGGCTGTGTGCCGTGTGTCCTCTGTGTGCCGGTGCGGCCGTGTGTCGTGTGTGACTGTGCGTGGCACGACGCGTCCTCTGTGTGTGTCCTGCGCGCGTGTGTGTGTGTGTGACGGTGTGCTTCGCGTCCTCGGGGTCCGTGTGACCGTGCTTGTGCCCCTCGCGTGTGGGCGCGTGTGCCTCGGTGTGGGTGTGTAAATGTGGCCGTGTCCGCGTGTGCCCGTGCCCTGGGAGCCGCCGTGGGGTGGGTGTGCAGCCTGTGGAAGTGTGCAGCGCCCGCCTCTTGTGTCCCCCCACGTCCCGCTGGCACTGCCAACGGGGGGTGGGGACAATGGGCGCCAGCTCCCAGGGCTGTCACCCCGGCCGGTGTGACCGGGTGCGCTCCCGGGACAACACACCCGCGCTTCCCGGTGCGTCTGGTGTCCTACAGCCGGGGCAGAGGAGGTCGGGACGGCTTCTCTTCCTTATCGGCCACGGCTGGGACGTTCCTGGGAGTTTGGGGCTGTTTTGAACAGCATTCCACCGGCTGCGCCTGGCATTTATTTTTCAGGAGGATTTTCCCAGCTGGGGCTCGCCGAAGGGTCGCTGACCTCTTTGCTCCTTGCCTGGGGGGGGTGTTTTGGAAGCGAGGGATGCTGCGCAGGGCTTGCTTTCCGGCTGTTGCTCCCGGGACGGTGTTCGGTGGGAGAGGTGGAGTTGTGCAGGTGTGTGTGTGTGAGGAGGCTCACATCGGTGGTGATGTGCTGCAGCCTCGGGCTCAGGTGCTGGGATGCCCATTTTTTGGGATCCCTGGCTCTTCTAGGGTAGTTCAATGGTACTTAGACTCAGAGTAACTTTGGTGTGAAGGGGGACAGTGCTGACCGTGACGTGGTTTTGTGCCTCTGCCCAAATTAAACCACGTTGCATCGAAGCCCAAACCCCAGAGGAGTTGTGGGATGTGGGATCGGGCGCGTGCAGATTCCTGGCGCAGCATCCCTGCCCTGGCAGGGAGATGCTGAGGAAGCGTGTGGAATGCCCATCACTGCCTCCCCCCAGCCTGTTCTTCCTGGCTAATGCTCCCTGAGACTTGCAATAATTAAGTTATGGCTGTTAATTAATATATATATTACAACTTAATAATTCAATTATGCAGAACAGAGCAGCAGCTTGGGTAGGAGTTGGGCTGGGGTGTGTGTTGTATTGACAATTGTGTCTAGGTGCTGAAACATCCCCCTCTGCTCTGGAATAAGGATTCATCCTTGATTTCCTCGTGCCTAACTGCAGGAACGGGATGCTTAGATTTGCTTAAAAGCAAAAAATTCCTTGACAATGAAGTAACATCCTCCTGGGATGGCTTGTAGCTCTGACCGAGTTTAGTGGTGGTCTTGGCAGTTGGGTTAATGCTTTGTCGACTCAATGACTTTAGAGGGCTTTTCCAACCTAAATAATTCTGGGATCCTATGGATGTTTGCGTCTCCTCCTGGCTCTTGCTCCCGCCCAGCAGCATCGGTACCAGACCCTGTAGAGGTGCCCTCGTGCAGCCTCTCTGCTGCCAGCTTTTCTCTCCTTTTCTGCTTTTTCCTTTTTTCCTCCTTTTCTCTGCAGCAGGTTGCCCTGAGAAAGCTGTGGCTACCCAGTCCCTGGAAGTGTTGGATGGGGCTTGGAGCAACCTGGTCTGGTGAAAGGTGTCCCTGCCCATGAGATGAACTTTAAGGTCCCTTCCGACTCAAACCAGCCATAATTCTGTGATGATTCCCTCGCCTTTCCAGAGTCTCTGCGCTCTTCCCACAGTGAGCTTTACCCCCGTAGTCACTCACAGCCAGAGGATTCCCACGATGCTCATTGATCCCCAATCCCACAGACCTTCAGCCTCCACTGAGCACAACCACTCCAGGGTGGGGATTTCTTGCAGGCAGAGATGCCAGCTTTCCATGTATATATATATTTCCAAAATAACTCCGTGCAGGCCGTGGAAGGGAATGTACTTTTCAAAAATAGCAGCTTCGTTACTTTTAATCAACTAAAGCCGGAGCAGCGTGGAGTGATTGCAACCTCCCCTCGCCTCTGCGCTTGACATCCTAATTATGTTTTCGTTTTAATGAGAGGAAAGCTATTTGCGAAGCTAAAATATTTATTTTAGCCTGGTGGGGTTGCTCCGAAGAGCTTGTGTGGATGTTAAGGAGGTGATTTAGACACTCTGTGGGTTTTGGTTTTTTTTAATGGGAAAATGATTTAAATATGGCAAGAAGCTTTCCATCGCCGGGGCTGTCTGTGCAAAGGGAGCTGGCAGCTGGAGAGGTCAGGACATGGAGGGGAATTTGCATCCTCCTCAGTCTTCTTATTTTCAAGTGGTCTGAGAGTTGCGTCGCCTCCTGGCTCCGTGGGTGGATTTCTGACGGCAGCTGGAACAAAAATGAATGCAAATAACCTCACCTCGGAGTCTCTCGGCCTTAGGTTTGGCACCCGCCTTTCCTTTGCTTCCCAAAAGTCATTGTGAAAACACCTGAGCTTTGCGGGCTGCCCTGGAGGCTCCCCAGGAGATGGGGAGGAGGTGGGATGTGTTTTCATAGAATCATGGAGTCTCCAGAGTTGGAAGGGACCCACAAGGATTATCCAGTCCAACCCCTGGCCCTGCACAGACACCCCAGCAATCCCACTCTGTGCCTGAGAGCGTTGTCCAAACGCTCCTGGAGCTCTGGCAGCCCTGGGGCTGTGACCATTCCCTGGGGAGCCTGTGCAGTGCCTGAGCCTCCCTTTGGGGGAAGAACCTTTTCCCAATATCCAGCCTGACCCTCCCCTGGCACAGCTCCAGCCACTCCCTCAGGTCCTGTCCCTGGCCACAGAGAGCAGAGATTGGTGCTGCCCCTCTGCTGTGGATGGCAACTCTCAGGAAAGTTTTGTAGCCACATGTTGACTTCCCTAGTGACAAGTGGTGAGTCAGCTTTGAAACAGGGGGATCACTCCACTGGAAAATGCATTTTTGCTTATTAACTGGGATATATTAACTGGAGCCCCTCTGCTCTGGAGCCAGGCTGGGAAGGCTGGGGGTGTTCACCTGGAGAAAAGAAGGCTCCAGGGAGACCTTAGAGCCCCTTCGAGTGCCTAAAGGGGCTCCAGGAGAGCTGGAGAGGGACTTTGGACATGGGCAGGGAGTGACAGGACAAGGGGGAATGGCTTCCCACTGACAGAGGGCAAGATCAATTGGGTTATTGTGAAGAAATCCTTCCCTGTGAGGCTGGTGAGGCCCTGGCACAGGTTGCCCAGAGAAGCTGTGGCTGCCCCATCCCTGGAAGTTCCACGGCCAGGTTGGATGGGGCTTGGAGCAGCCTGGTGTTGTGGAAGGTGTCCCTGCCCATGGCAGGGGGTGGAATGTGAGATGATCTTTCAGGGCCTTTCCAACCCAAACCATTCTGGGATTCTCTGACGGCTGCAGAAAGGTGTTTATGCAGAGCAAGGTGTGGGCACTGCTGTGGTGCCCTGCCCTCTGGACAATGCCCCTCTGGGATGAGGGAGGCATCTCCACTGTCAGCACCAGCTGGGGACCCATCCAAGCTGCTCCCCAGAATTTGCAGAGTGAGATTTCAGCTTGGAGAGCACAAAACGTGTCCCCCATCGCTCCCCACGGCACCGGAGCGAGCGGAGGGTGCTTCCCTTTGCTCCCTCCTGGCAAACAATCCCTGCATTAACCCTGCCGAGGGGCTGGCGCTTGGGCACAGGGCTGGCATTGTTCGAGGACGTCGGAAGCGCCGTGCCAGCCTTGGCTGGGGCAGGGAGCACGTGGATCTCCCGGCGCTGGCACCGGGGAAAACCTGCCGCCCACCGCGGACGTGACTCGGGAGCAGAGGCCCGAGGGGCAGGCGAATCCCAGGGGAGCAGCGGGAGGGCTGCTCCTGGTGGGGGTGGTGGGGGTGATTCCTCTCCCTAAAGGAGCTGAAGGGTTGGTGTGGGGACATCAGGGCGGCTTTGCTGTTAATTATGGGGCTGCGGGGTTTATTGAATTCAAAAGGGCGACCTGCAGCCCCAGCTCGCTTTGTGGCCATAAATAATGTTTGGTTTTTTGGGAAGGGAAGAAAGGAGAAGGCACTTGCAGGACCTGTAGCTTTGGCAGATGGGAGCAGGTCCTGCAGTGGGCACATGCATGTCCTGACAAGTCCCTTTCCTTCTAGCACGGAGCCCTGGCTTCCCAAACAAGGTGGAGGGACTTGCTCCCAGCAGCTCAGATCTGGTTTTTAGTGCCCAAGTGATGTCCCAGTTCCATTAACACGACAACTATCCATGCTGAAGGATAATTTCTGGGGACACCTGTGGCATCTCCTCCCTCCCATGGTCCTCCTTGCAGCCTGGGGCCCTTGATTTCTCCCAGTGCTCCTGGGAGATGAAGTGATTTCAGTGTATTTGTGTTCCCGTAGGCTCATCAAGAAAAGTGTGGGAGTATGGATAGGGATGTGCATGGATGGCTCACAGCAAGAGGGAAATGCAGGAGCACATGAAATCCCTCTGCTGCCTCGGGGGGAGATGCAGGTGCAGGTGTTTCCCAGGATAAAGTCAGTTTTTCATGGATCAAAGAGCAGACCGTAAACTTTCCAGCTCTTTCATCCTGTCCTTGGATTCGCAGTTTTTTCCTCTGATGGGGAAGCTGGCATTTTGGGTGGGTTGCATGTTTTTGAAAGGAGTCACTGGGTGTCCCACAAGCAGCATTTACTGGCTTTAACCCCATTTTTTTTTTTGGTGGCCGACTGGCCACCCCTCTGTTAGGAACCCCTTGACTGGTGCCCCCCAATCCCACAAGATATTTCTATATTTAACCTGCTGGTTTCATGTGGGTATGTGCAGGGGGTTATTTTCGGTGCCGGGAGGCAGCCATTCCCAGCTGGCATATCAACGGGTGCTGGGAAGAGTAACGCTCTCATTACCCGGGGATGGAAAGGAATTCCAGGTCCCGGGGCTAAATAAGTGTTCCTGGGTTCTCCTAAGGGAGTGGGTGTTCCCGCTCCGCCCGGGTGAGAGGTGGTGTCAAATCCAGCAGTGGGAAGGTGGTACATCCCATCTCCTCTTTATAGGATCGTTACAGGATCATGGAATGGGTGAGGTTTGGAAGGACCTTAAAGCTCATGCAGTTCCACCCCCCCTGCCATGGGCAGGGACACCTTCTACTAGACCAGGTTGCTCCAAGCACCTGTGTTTCTTTCAACAAAGGCTTCAAAATGAAAGAGGGCAGGGTAAGATGGGATATTGGGAAGAAATTCTTCTCTCTGAGGGTGGGGAGGCCCTGGCACCGGTTTCCCAGAGAAGCTGTGGCTGCCCCATCTAACCCTGCCCTCTTTCATTTTGAAGCCTTTGATGAAAGAAACACAGGTGCTTGGAGCAGCCTGGGATAGTGGAAGGTGTCCCTGCCCATGGCACGGGGTGAAACTGTATGAGTTTTAAGGTCCCTTCCAACCCAAACCAGTCTGGGATTGTGTTATTTTTCATCATTGGAGTGCTTTTGTGTAAATTGCAGGGACAGTGATGCACATCTGGTTTGCAGTCCTGTTAAACAATGGGGAAAGCTGTAGTAATAATAATAATAATAATAATAATAATAATAATGTGAAAGCCTTTCTTTTCCACAGTTCTCTTCATTCTCTGAAGTTGCTTCCTCTCCTGCCCCACGGGAGGGTTGCCCTGGGCACCATCCCATCAGATTCAGGAGGGAAATCACTGCCACGGAGCAAAACCAGCTGTTTTCTGGATGATTCCAGACATTTTTGACCCAGCAGAGAACCGTGGCTGTGGCGTGGAGTCGTGCGGCTCCATTGCTCATCCCGTGCTGCACGAGCTCCGTGCAAAGCTATCTCTTCCCTCTCTCCAGGGGTGAATCCGGCAGCCGCCCTTCTCCTGTCATGCCTGGCCACACCGCCCGGATCAAGTGCTTTAGGTCAGCTGTGTGAAGTGTTGTAGGTCGTCTTTTTGGGGGAAGGGTTCTCGTGGTGTGTGGCCTTGTTTGATCAACGCTGGCTGTTTCCTTAGGAACAGGGGGAAAAAAACTTTTTTGGGAGTTGAACAATGGTGCGTCGCCGGCTGGGTCAGCGGAGAAGAGCAAGGCAGGAGGTGTTTTATGGTCGCTGCTGCTGGAAGCAATGGTCTTAAAGGTCTTTTCCGACCTAAATTATACTGTGAGTTTGGAAAAAGTCCCCATGCGGGTTCGGTTGGGCCTCTTGGTGTCCGGGGATGGCTGGAGCATCCATGGATTCCCTTGGCGTGGTGGGAAGAAGGTGCTCGAGTTGCCATTCTCCCTCAGGTGAAGGGTGGAGAAAGGGAGCAGAAAAAGCAGGAATTTGAAGAAGGGGTGTGGTGGTCGCACAGGGAGTTCAGACCAAAGTCTCCCAAGTCTTACACGCCCCTGGGAGTAAAAGCACTTGAGCTCGGGTCGTGTCTTTGTGGGAGATGTGGGATCTTTAATTCCTGCGTTATTCCCTGCTGCCGCACCGGCCTCTTCGCTCACATCCGTTCCCAGAGCGGCCGGCGGGGACGCTGGGTCCCTCAGCACAGAGGCTGCCACAGCTATAATTAAACAAAGAGAAACTTCTTTATTTTTTTGTAACTGCTTCAGCTTCCGGAAAATGGCAGCTCGCTGGAGGCAGGGAAACAAAACAAGCCGTCGCCCGGCCAGAAAAAGCCTCCTCACCTCAGTGGCATTTCCTTGCTTTCTTTCCCCCCTCTCCAGCGTCCCTCCCTCCCCAGCCCCTCGCATCCTGGCTGCCGCATTGAAAACCTGCCATCAGATTAGCGCTCCCGGGGTGGGGTTGCTCTGGGAAGCGTTTCCCAGCCGGCGGCCTGCATGGAAACCCAGCCTTGGAAATTGCTCTCCTCTCTCCCCCGAATCCACCCCGTGCTTATTTTACCCCCCTGCTCGCAAAAAACATCCTCAGGGGGTTTTTTGGGGGGCGTGTGGCTGCGCCTTGGGTGCAGATTGAGCTGTTGAAATCCGTAAGGAAGTGCAGGGAATAGTTCCCAATGCACGTGGCCTGGGAGCAACCGGTGTTTGCGATGGATAAGGTTTGGGGGTAGGAAAAAAAAAGAGATGTGTGAGTGCATCCTGAAAAAAAAGCAGGAGGAGTAAATGCGTGGGTAGATCCTGGATAAAAAGAGATATGCAAATGCATCCCACAAAAGGAGGAGAAGATGTGTGGGTGCATCCTGGAAAAAAGAGGATGCGTGCAAGTGTATCCTGCAAAAAAAGGGATGAGGAGATGAGGGGACACATCCCTCAGGAGGAGGAGATGTGTGAGTACATCCCGCAAAAATGGAGCAGATGCGTGGGTGCATCCTGGAAACAGGAAGAGATGCCCAAGTGCACCTCAGAAAAAAAGAGGAGGAGCTGGGGGATGTATCCTGCAAAAGGAGGAGGAGATGGGATGCATCCCACAAAAGCCAAGGAGGAGATGGGGGATGCCTCCTGCAGCTTGTCTTCCTGAGCTCCAGCTCCTCCTTCCCTGTTCTGGACCAGCCTCCCCATGAGTGGTGCCTGTGGATGGAAGAATGGGGTTTTTTAGGGAAAGGGGAGGAAAACCTGGTGTCCCCAGCAATGGGGTGGGTTATGTTTTGTGTGCTTTGTTTCTTTTTTTTTTGATATCAGCTTCCCAGGATGCGTCCCCTTTCCAGCAGCCAACCTCCTTGTCGGGGGGTGAGACCACAAAACAAGTCTGTTTTGGGGGTCTTTGGAATTGTTTTCCTTGGTTATCTCCAGGCACGGGCTATGGACAAAGTATTTACTGTCCTTGGGAATGGCAATTACCTCGTCAGCAAAACAGAGCCCTCGTGCTGCCAGTGCTGGCCTTGACCAGCTTATCATTCCAAGGGTTATGGGCAGCTGGCTTCCTGGCTGCCTGGGAAGGATGCTCTGGGACTGGGACATCTGTGTGGTGGCTCTCCTCTGCTGCCTGGGTCTTCACACGCAGTCCATCCTGCTCAGCCTGGAAAAAAGGGTGAAGTTTTGGGGATCTGGGGTTGATTTTTTTCATTGTATGTTCCTCAGAGTCAGCAAATGCTGCTGAGAAGCAGCTCGGTGCTATCAGTGCTTCCAAGCAATTTTTCCTGTCTCTCCTGCTGCTCCCGAGCTGTGGCCCCTGCTCCCCGGGGAGAGCTGGAGCGGCGTGCCTGAAAGTTAATCGCTGCTGAAAAATGCTTTAATTAACTCAATTAGCCAGACGGTCCATCTGAGCTCCTGCAGCGCCTGATGAGATCCCGTGGAATGAGGTCACGTCTCCACCCCGGTGACAGGGAGGACACTCCGACTCATCCAAGTCCCCAGAGGATCTGCTGTGCTCCCCAGAGCATCCCTGCTCTTGGACTGGCAATGGGAAATGTTTTACAAGGGCACGGGGTGGCAGGACAGGGGGGAATGGCGTTAAACTGCAGGAGGGCTGGGTTGGTTGGGATATTGGGAAGAAATTCTTCCCTGTGAGGAGGGTGAGGCCCTGGCACAGGTTGCCCAGAGAAGCTGTGGCTGCCCCATCCCTGGAAGTGTTCCAGGCCAGGTTGGATGGGCCTTTGGAGCAACCTGGGATAGTGGAAGGTGTCTCTGCTCATGGCAGGGGGAATGGAACTGGATGAGTTTTAAGGTCCTTCCAACCATTCCATGATTGTGTGCCTTGCCCTACATGGAACATCCCTGTGGCTCTTCCCAGGTGTGACTGGTCAGAGCAGCTGGTGCCTCTCCACTGCCTATTAATAGGAGCTATTCAAATGTCCACCAAATCCAGGATGCAGGACATGACCAGGCATGGAAAGAGCAGAAAAAAGCCCTGCGTGCTGTTTGAGCAGAGGAATGCAGGGCCCTGGAGCAGGGATTTGGGAAGGGTGAGTGTTTAACCCCCTCTCTGCATTGTGACCGTTCCATCACAGCTCTAACTCCATATGTTGACCTCTGTTTTAAACCCTGGCTTTTCAGACATCCCAAGGGAAGCTGGTTTTCCTGGCCGTGATGGAAACCTGAGTGCAGGCAGGTGGAGTTTCATCCTTCAGGCAAAAGGGAGGAATGTGTGTCCTGAAGGGTTTGGGGACCAGTGGATAGTGGTGTGGGGAAACTGAGGCACGGAGCATCAGTGTTTCCCTGTGGGAGGGTTGAACCGCAGTCTCTGCCCACGTCTCCAAAAAGAGGCTCTAAAATCACTTGCAAAGTGCTTTTGTTGGTGGTGGGAAAGTAAATCCCTGTGTCCAGTTTGCCCTGCAGTCGGGCAGGATAAGTGGAATGGGAATATTTGCGGTTTGGCCTAATTTTTAAGGGATTGTGACCGGAGAGTGGTGATGCCAGTGCTGCATCAGACGGTCCCCTGCCTCAGAGGGGGAGGTGTTTTGCTTTGGGAAAGGGCAGGTGGTTCCTGGTTTAAGGCTGCTTTAAGGCAATTGAGCTTGTGAAAGTGGGACAGAGGGCAATTCCCAGCAGGAAGGCTGGCAAGGGGAGGTGGTGCTGCTGGGCACTGTTGGGACGCAGAGCATCTTCCTTTGGGATGAGCATCCATTGCCCAGTGCTCCTGCCTAGGGAGGTCCCAGCTCATCCTCAGGTCCAAAGCAGTGCAGAGTCCAAGCATCACCCCAATATCTTTTTTTTCTTGGGTGGACGGGATGTGTGGGAATCATTTGGAAGCAGAAGTCTGAGCCTATCCATGAGAAATTCCACACTGCGTAGTGCTGTGAACACTTCTGCCTCCCCTTTGCACAAAAAGATGTGAGTAATGCTAGAGAAATTTGGGATGAGGCCCAGCAAACGATCGGCTATCCGGCTAAGCACATCTCTGACTTCTGGACTAAAAGCTCCCAAATGAATAATGCAGCAGGAGGAATGGCAGATTTTGAAGGATTATATTTTTTTTTTGTTGGTGCTCTGTTTTATCTCTCTTTAAATCTCCAGTCTGCAAAACTTGGGAATGGCTTTTTTTTATCACCTCAGTATATTTGTTTTATGCTTAAGTAATAACACATTTCTCGTTGTCCTGTTAAATACGAAGCTGATCGTATTTAAAAGTAATCACGATGCCACTTGTCTTGTGATACACATCATGTGTTTTGGCTGTAAAAGTTGTTTACTGGGATCATGCATGGAAAAAAAAAGCAAGCTGAATTCACTGTAAAAATGGATTGTTGGGAGGCTAAAATGCCAGTGGTTGTTGCCCTTAGGAATAATGGGTGGTGGTGATTGTCTCTCTTTTGGTTTTCTTTTCTCCTTCTGGACCCTGCTAAAAAAGTTTCCATTTTTTTCCTGTAGCTGAGTACTTAAGTCATTCTCCTAAATATAAATCTCTCCGAGTGCGTCAGCTGTGCTCGGGATTTCACTTCTTTTATGTGGCACTTCAAGCAAGTTTTAATTAAAAAAAAAAAGAAGAAAGGTCCATCTGCATTGGTTTGATATTTATGGGTTTTTTAATTTCATCAGGAGTGTGTCTAATTCTGGCCTGACCCTGCAGAGTCCTGCAGGCTGCATGTGGGCATCAGCTGGTTGTGCTGGAGAGCATCCCTCAGCTCCTGCAAGGCTCTTGCTGCCTCCTGCTTAAAGTCATGGAATACTTTGGGTTGGAAAGGGACCTTAAAGCTCATCCCATTCCCACCCCCTGCCATGTGCAGGGACACCTTCCACTATCCCAGGTTGCTCCAAACCCCGTCCAACCTGGCCTGGAACACTTCCAGGGATGGGGCAGCCACAGCTTCTCTGGGCAACCTGTGCCAGGGCCTCCTCACCCTCACGGGGAAGGATTTCTCAGTATCCCATCTCACCCTGCCCTCTTGTCAGTGTGAAGCCATTCCCCTTATCCTGGCACCTTGTAAAGCATCTCCCATTCCCTGGAGGTCCAGGTCTTTTCCTCAGGGCTGCTTTCAGTCAGTGCAGCTTCTCCTTGCAGAGCTGTCCCATCACTGGCACCAACATCCACTGCACATCTGGATGGGACCAACACTGAGGTATGGAAGAGCTTGATCCTAACAGGGGGAGAAAATCTGGGATGTTGCTGTGAAAGATGCTGAGCAAGGGAGGTGTTGTCTGGTCAGGCCGGTGAGGGTGCCATGGATGGTGCCCTGGCATGTTGGTTGTACCTGGATTTGTGTTCTGCTGCTTGCACATCTGTGTTTTGGGTCTGCAAATTAAAGCACATCACCGTGGTTATCAAAGCAGCCTCCAGGCAGAGCTGGTGGTGGGATTGAAGTTGCTTTCCACAGAAATCAGTCAGTGGAGCAGGTTCTGTGCTGCTTGTGGCCTGCTGATCCAGGGCGTCTGTCCCTGGACACGTGGGGCTTTTTAACCTCAGTTTAATCCGTCCTTTCTGAAATGAGGTGTCCTTGTAGAGACAGAGGACAAGCTTGGGCTCTTCTGTATGCCCTGCACGGCTGTCTGTGGCTTTGTCCTTTTTCCTCTAATTTGGGCATCTGTGTGTCGGTCCAAGACAACCCCCTGTCACAGCTGATAACGCTTCACCCCTAATTCAAGTTGCAAAAGTCTGAAATTTGGCTCTGTTACGGATGGGAATTGAGCAACCTGGTGTAGTGGAAGGTGTCCCTGCCCATGGCAGGGATTTGGAATGAGTTGGGCTCTAAGTTCCCTTCCAACCCAGACTATTCTGGGATTCTGTGAATTCTCCGTGGGAATGAATGGAGCACATGGCTCTGCAGCTCCAACAGTGAGGCTCTGAGGTTCCTCTTGGGCATGAGAAGCAAGTGCAGCTCTGTCTCCTTACAGCCTTTCCTGGGGCTGACTTGGAGACAGCAGGGAGGGAGTGACTTGCTCTTTGGAAATATTCCCTCTGTGGTGGCTTGGAGCTGTCCCTTTTTTAGGGGAGACTCTTGTGCAGGTGCGTCGCCGTGGTCTGTGCACACGTGGGAGGTGTTTTGTGCCTACAAGGGCAATGCACAGAGTTGTAGAAATGACTTTACTCAACCAATAAAGCTCTGCCTTGAGCAGGGAACAACCTACCATGGCTTTAAGATGACTTTCAGGTGTAATTTTAATTTTCCTTGGTGACTAACGCTGTAAAAAATGCCTGAGATTCAACCCTGCTTCGTTTGGCAACGAGAGCAATTTTGAGCAAAGCCAAGATTTTGCCAAATTTACATAAATTACTATTCTATGCACAAGCATCTTGGTGAATAAGGGGCATCTTTCCCCAGAATGCCTAAGCTTTTTGCTGAGGGTTGTGTCCTGGCCCAGAGGAGCAGCTTGTCTTTGACATCATACATGGTGGAGGCTGCAGAGGAAGGACTTTGGCTTCACACCACATTAATCCCGACATGGACCTCGTGTGTTTTTAAACTGACGTAAAACTGCAGTTCAAAGTGCGTGGCTTTGTTTGCAGATAAATCCTTTCAATAAACATTTGGGGCTTAAAATGATGAAATTGGTTTCTTATCAGCCATCTGACCCAGGGTGATGGGACTGAGCAGCTTTTAACCTGGTGAGACCGAAACAACAAAACCCTGAAGCACCGACAGATGGGGGTGGGTGGTGTTATTTTGTTGGGGTTTTTTTTCCCGTCATGGCACTCCTGATGCTGTGGAAAATGCTTGGAGCCACTGCCTGGATGCTGTCTGACCTCCCTCAGCCCCAGGTTGCGTTCCCCTTGAGTTAATTGGCAGGTTGCACGAAGCCTCCGTGCAGTCTGATGGGCTTTAATTTCGGGGGTAATTAATTAAACAAGCAGGCGTGGTGCTTGCTCTCGTGTTGCATAAACAGCAGCCGGTTTTGGTTTATCTCAGGCACCCTCCTGCTTGGCAGAGGTAGGTGTCTGCACCTGGAAAGCTCATTCCCACCCGTGGAAAAGCTGGAATCTAAATTAAGGCGAGGACTTGTGCTGCTGAAAAACACCTGAAATGAGTCACGTGGTCTCTTGTGTCTGTGTAATGAGTCTGGTGCTGAAAGCAAGCTCTGGGTTGAAGCAGGAACACTTTCTGGGATGGGTCTGCAACCGGCTGGATTTGCAGGTGAGATCAAACCCAAAGACCAGTAAATTCTAATCCAGGCTCTGTTTGGGCTGGTTTAGATGGGATATTGGGAAGAAATTCTTCCCTGTGAGGGTGGGGAGGCCCTGCCACAGTTTGCCCAGAGAAATTGTGGCTGTCCTATCCGTGGAAGTGCTCAGGGCTCAGTTTGGATGGGGCTTGGAGAAGCTTGGGATAGTGGAAGGTGTCCCTGTCCATGGCAGGGGGTGGGACTGGTTGAGCTTTAAGGTCCTTTCCAACCCAAATTATTCCATGATTCTGTGATCTATCCTCATATCCACTTCTTGCTTGCATCATCACCTGGGAATTTGCTCTCCAGGTATCTGCTCCCAGAAAACTGTCCCTCTTTCTAACATGGAAATCCTTGCTTTGTGGACCAGGGATTGGGTCAAACACGGAGCATCCCGTGACGTGAGCGACCCCCAGTCCAGCTTAACTCCACATCTTGCTTTCCTATGAGGTCCAGCAAAGGGTTAAGCTGCTTAAACCCAGGTGTCCTGGGGAATCTAGTTTGGAAATGTTTACCAAAGAGGAGCTTAAAAAAACCCTGCTGTTTTGAGGAAATTCTTTGCAATGTGCTGATTCTATTTGTTTCTCCCTAACAAGAGGAAAGAGGAGGTTTTTGGCTGCCGTCAGCATTTTCGGTGTAGCTGAAGGTGTCGTGCACTCCACCAGCAGATCAGTGCTGGACTGATCAGGAAGGTCTGTAAGAACATGAAAACCAAGGGGGTGGTTTTGTCCTAGCCTGAATGAGTCCTTGGAATCCAGAGAGGTTTCATTGACTAGCGAGGGAATCCAGCTGCTCAGTGTCCATGGGGCTTGCTCAGGCAGCAAGTTGGGAACAAAACCCCTTGCTTTTTCCCCAGAAATGGACCTCCTGGCTGAGGATATCTGGCGGTAGATGTATCTTGGAGTACTTGTGTAGGGAGAGCTGCCTGGAGCTGTCTACATGATGATGTACAGACAGCTTGGAGCTGCCTGGTCTCTGGTGGTCTGTAGCTCATCTCTGGAGCTTTGTGTTGTCCCCTCTGCACCAGTGGTGGTGGCAGCCGCTCCGGCCAGCAGCACGGGTGACTTCCTTGTGCCTGCCCTTCCCTGGTCACGCTGGTGGGACTGGTTTCCCAACGCTGCAGCCAGGAGAACACGTGGCCCTGTGCACTGCACCAGTTCAGCTGAGAGCAGCAGCTCCCTCCTGTCAGGCAAGGGCGAAGTGACTGAAGGGTGATGGAGACAGGGCTCTGAAGTGTTGATGCATTTAAAGCTCTCTCGTCATCTCCACTTGGGGGAGGCACAGCATTTGAGGGACTTCAGGTTCTGACAGCTCTTGAAGGCCAAATTAGCATCCAGATTACCTAAGGAAGGAGGCACTGTCGGGATTGTGGCCGGAGGGTGGGAAGATAGCGAGTTGCTCCAGGATTTTCTTAATTAATGCCTTTTACCTTCAAGCTTCCATTGCATCTTGAGATGGGGAGGAGGGGGTTGAATGGCCCCCCTTGGGTGATTATGAGAAGGTTCTTACAGAGGCAGGAGCAGCTTCCCCTCCTTTTGCCTTCCATGGTTTCCCTTACTCTGCTCTTTGTGGAAGTTGGCCCGAGATCTCCTGGGTGACCATGGTGTCTGTATGCAATTTTCCTGGTGATTCTGGCAGGATCAAGCCCATTTTTAATTTAAAAGTGTCTCTCTGTGACCAGCAGCTGGATTGTGGCTCTGGAAATCCGGGTTTCGTTTCTCCTCCACCACCGATTGCCTGTGTGAGCTTGGGCTGTTGCCTGATCTGCCTCAGATCTGAGTTCCCTGGTCTGAGAGACGTTTGGTCCATGCTTTTGGCCCTAAGCATCCTTCAGGAACAGTCGTGCTTTGGCTGTTGGCTGAGCTCTTGGGCTTGTGAAGGACTTTGGAGGGGCTGTGAGGGCTTGGAGGAAGATGGTGCTTTCCTGGACTCCTGTTCCCTCCAAGGTTTTTAAAACTTGAGTTTATGGCTTTTATGTTTAACCTCTGTGAATGCAGCACTGGATGTGATTTTGGGTTTTCATGGTTTTGTTGGTCCCTGTGGCTGGAACAAACTCCTTGCCCTGCCAGAGGAACATCCATCCACAACTCCCTGTAAAAAACCAGGACACCTTTGGGAGTGCCCTACCTGCGTTAGGAAGTGCTTTTTCTCTTGGAAGAACATTGAGCAGACAGCAGGGAGAGGGTGGACGAAGGCTGATCTCTGCCTCTTGTGATACAGGGACTAGTGGACATCAGATGAGAGCCTGTTCCTGATGGAGATGAGTTTTCCACTGCCTTCCAGCAGATCCATGGAGTTTCTTGCTGTAGGACATTATGGAGGCAAAAATGCCTGTGGGTTCAGGGAAGGCCTGGCCAAGCCCTCCCCGGGGCAAGAGGTCCAGGTGAGGCTGCAGAATGGTCCCTGCTGAGGGCCCCTTCGATCTCATTGCTTCACCAAGAGACTTCGGGCAGACACCACCTCTGGTTTTTTAATTGGCTTTGTGGAGTGGAGGAATCTGTTCCTGGGGAGTGCCAGGACGTTCCTCGCTCTCCATGCCGGGGTTCTGGCAGCATCCATTGCACCATGGACTGTGCCACTGGAGACATCCCTCTGCCTTGCTTTTTCAGGGGTGCCAGAGTGGGTGGCTGGTCTTGCAGCCTGTGGTAGCATTGAAACCATGGAAGCAAATCCAACTTTATTTACTTCCCTGCTCTGTTATCAGGACTCGCATGTGTGTCATGGTTTTGTTGCTGGGAAGCGTTGCTGTGGAGCAGGAGGACCTGGGCTGTTGTCCTGGGAAAACCTTTCCGATGTCCCTGTAAACCTCACGAGGGTTCCTGCCCTGTACAGCACCGCCAGCACCTTCCTGCACTTCCAGGTTTTTTAAACCTCCATCACGAGCAGCTTCCACGCCGTGCCTGACCCGGCCCCGCTGCCTTCCGTGGTGTTCCCTCGTGGCCTGGTGGCTGATGGTGTGGGACACAGGGCACAAAATCAGGGGGTGGGTGCCAGCCCAGAGCCCGTGCTTGGCAGCAGCAGGAGGTCCTGCAGGGAAAGCTCCCTCTCCCACCCCAAAGACTATATTTGAGTTTCTGAGTAGCTGGTGATGGATATCCAGCGGGACTCGTGCTCCAAAGTCGTTGCTATAAAAGGAAACTTTCCCATCCTTCCTGCTTTGCTTGTGAAGGATGACATCCCCATCAGGGGGGCTGTGACGGACACCAGGCGCCAGCACACACTGACAGCACACACCGAGCCATAATTGCCTTTATTCCTCTCCCTTCTACCTCTCCATCAGACTGGCCATGCTTGACTTACCCTCTCCTGGCAGCAGGAGCGGGAGCTGAGCCAAGCTTAAGCTTGAGGGCAGGATTTTTCCATAGGGCTTGGCAGGGAGTGGAGGGCACGGCGTAGCATGGGGCTGGGCTCCACCGCCACCATGTTGGGTGCAGTCATTCCCACATCACAGGGTGGGAATGGGGTCCAAAGCAAACCCCCTGGGACATCAGAGCGCTGCAGGAGGGATGGGAGGTCCCAATATTTCCACAGGTCCCTTCTTGTTTGCTGGAAAGGGGACTAAAGCGACGTGTCCTGTGTTCTCGGCGGCTCCGAGGAGGCTCGTGCTGGGATGTACGTGTGAGTCTTAGTCACCAGTCACCAGGGTGTTCTTTCTGGTACAAAGAGCTCGTGTTTGGTGTTGTCTTAAGGGGTGGTTTATCTTTGCTGGGCTTGGGTGGGTTTTTTTTTTTTTTTTTGAAGATGAAAGCATTGGCTTTGCAAACACAAGCGCTGGGGAGTAGGAGGAGAAGATAAGCGAGAGGCAACGGGGTCAGGAATCACCAGGATACGTGGCATTGCTGGCATCAGATTTGCAGAGTACTTGGGCCAGGCTTTTAACAGGGAAAACTCAACAGCAGCCAGCTCTTCCCCGCCCACCTCCACCAACAAGGGTTATGGAAGTGACCTGGATCACAAGGAGATGAGCTACAAGATCCCCAGTTTGCCCCTTGTCACCACAAGTAGCACGAGGCCACCAGCAGTTCCAAAAGCCATCCCAGTCTTGTAGGAGGCTGCAGAGGAGGACCTGGCTGGGTCTGTGCTGGTGTTGCCAGTTTCGAGGATGTTGTGTTTTTTTCACGTGTGCTCGAAGATCTGTCAATACAAGCATGGAAAAAGGAGGGAATTCTCGAGGTGGCCGGATCATTTTCCGCAGCGGAGAGGAGTGTTGAGCAACGGCCAGCGTTGTGTTGTATCATAGCCATGAGGGAGCTCTTGAAGGTGAAGAATCCACAGGGCAAAACCAAGTTCCTAAATTAGACTGTTTGCTAAAATTTGGCAGTTTTGGCCCCTTGTGGCCTTTTTTCAGCTCCTTTTGAAGGCTGCTGCCCATTGCAGTGTATTGGTGCACCCAAGCACATCATCTGGCACTCCCTGAGCAGCTGCCTCAGGGCTAGGGAGTCCTTGGGGTTTGGAGGAGTCTTCCCTGCATCTGCTTCCCTGGACTTGAGTTACTTGAGGTTTTTGTGACTGATAAAAGCAACATTTTCAGTAAATTCTTTGTGTGAGATGAATGCGCTCTGTGGGGAGTGCTGTGGCTCTGGGTCATGAATTCCTACCTACAAAAAGCTTACATTTGTTCACATCCAAGCAAAGCTGGCTGTTTTTTAAAGAAACCTCCAAAAACACTTCTATGGTTGTAGGAGAGCCGGAGGAACTTGACTTTGGAGAAAGAAAAAGCAAATTAAAAGCCATAAGCAACAAGTGCCTGGAGTTGATCTTGGCTCTGGCGTGGGAAGAGGATGATGAGTGCTTGATTGGAAGCTCTTTCTTCTCTCCCCACTTTTCAATTTGTGGCCAAGGGTAGGGTGGGAGATTTTCCTTGAGCTTGTAGCATGGGCTTAAGGGGATTTTTATGGATTTTCCGGGGAAAACAGGGGTGCAGGGTGGCAGGTATTGCAGAGTTATCCTGCTTTGTGTCATGTAGGCTCCTGTTCCTTGTGCTTCCCATGGGACAGGTACGTGCCGTAGTGGCTTGGCTGGGCTCCAGGGAGGGCTTGGAAGTGTGGGATGTGCAGGGATGTGCCTTGGCCCTGCCCACCTCCCTTTGCACGTGGAAGGCCCTGACTCCATCTCCAGCCCTGATGGTGCTTGGTACTGCCCAGCCCTGCCAGACCTCCTGGGTCTTATCAGCCCAAATTCTTGACAGTCAGGGGTTTTCCATCACTGAGGCTTCTGGAGGGATCCTCTCCCACCTACACTGGGCTGCAGGCAGTGCTTGTTGGAGAGGACCTTTCCTTGTCCAGCAGCAGATCCTGCTTTCCGCCCTGGAGTTTTACACTTTTGGGTGTTCCCGTTGTTTTATTGCATTTCTTTGCTGCAGGACGCTGGGTTTGGTATTTTTCCCGGGATTGCTTTTCCTTGCCAGCCCTGTTCAGCATGGCTGGGTGCCCGTCCTACACCTTTGATTGACAGCTGAGCATCTGGACAGAGGTGGGTCCATCCCATAATCCCATCAGGACCAGCTCGGAGTGATGGATGGAGCTGGGAGAGCCGGGGAGGACTGGGCCCTGCCTGTGTCAGGAGGTCTCGGGGGGCTCCCCTGGGCCTGTGCTTGGGTTTCTGGGATAAGTTGTACCGGACAGTTTGCAGAAATTATTTTTAACCTTTTCCGTGCTGCTTCATGCCAGGGAATGCTGCAGCTGGGATGCGGAATGCTGTGTTCAAGTGCTGCGGGAAAATGACCTTTGGAATGAGCTTTTCCTAAGTTTTAATAAGTGGTTTTTTAATAGATGTGACACTGTCACCAGCCCCAGACCCTCCCCAAACCTGCTGCGTGGTGGGACCTGAGGGAACAGCTGGAGCTGTGTCAGGAGGGGGTTAGGCTGGATATTGGGAAAAGGTTCTTCCCCCAGCGGGTGGTGGGGCACTGCACAGGCCCCCCAGGGAATGGTCACAGCCCCGAGGCTGCCAGAGCCCAAGGAGTGTTTGGACAACGCTCTCAGGCACCGGGTGGGATTGTTGGGGTGTCTGTGCAGGGCCAGGGGTTGGACTGGATGATCCTTGTGAGTCCCTTCCCACTCAGAATATTCCATGATTCTGTAAGAGGAGATCCAGGAGCAGGTCGTGCACTGATTCAAGTTCCTGGAGATGCTCCCTGCTCTCTGTTGTCTCACAACTGCATCTCTGCCCCTTGAGAAGCAGCCAGCCTCTCCACAAAGGAGCACAGCTTGGTCTGCACATCCCATCTGTCCCATCCCAAAAACCTTATTCTTACCCTCAGCTCGTGCAAAGTTAAATCCAGAGGCAGCACCGTCCATCCCACGAAGCTGTGAGGACGCATCCATGGAAATGTGCCCACTGGGGCTTCCCTGAAGCCTTCTCCAACCCCCAGCAAAGCCTGTTTAGGATTTTAGAAAGAATAGTGTAACCACTGTGGAGCCCTGATCCAGGCAGCTGCTCCCTGTTGGATTTGTTGGGATGAGGGGAGCAGGCAGCAGATCCCCCTGGCTTGCAGGGTTGGATTTGGCCCTGCAGCATTCCCTTTCCCTCATGGGAGGGAAAAACCAGTGTGAAAAGCAGGTGTGGGTGCCTTTGAGAGGCTGCAGGATGAGACGCTGCCGCTGTCAGGGCGAGCTCTGGTGGCTCCCTGGTTTCCTTCCCCCCACCATTCATTTCGGATGCTGTTTATGGCTTTGGGTAAACAGATGGGGCTGGGTTTTTCCTAGGCTATATTTAACCCCCGGCTAAATTTAAAGTGCTTTCAGAGGAGTTTGCAGACCATTGTCTCAGTGATTCCTAAACAAATCTTGCCCCGTCCACCCTCATTTCCCCCCACACTGCTCCCATTATCCCTTTTTAGCCTGAATTTAAGGGTTTCCTGGTTATCTGTCCTACCTCTGCACTCAGAAACATTTTGGGTCCATCCCCAGCTCCAAAACAGGGCTCCCATCCCCAGTGCAGCCATAGGGGGCATAGACCCCCATTATGCAATGTGTTAAATACACATGTACTACATCCAGGAGGGACAGACACATCCAGGGATGCTGCTTTCAGGAGAGGAAATACCTTTCCACTATCTGTCACTGGTATGTAGATTCTTGTTGCCTTTTGAGGCCTCAGGGTTGGATGTAGAGGGGATTTTTCCAGCTGTTTCTTCACACAACCACATCTGTCAGAGACCTTTAGCACGAAGCTTCCCATCTCATTATGTATGGGAACACAGGGAGGGGGAACATCCCTGCAAATGTCAGGGTTATGGATATGTCAGCGAGAGTTGTCAGTGCTGTAGCTGCAATAATTAATATAAAATTTATTTGATGCTGGACCAGCAGGCAGGTGTTTAAAAACATATTTGTGATTTACACTTCATTTCACAGGAGAAATCACTTCCCTGTGCCTGGTTTTTTTCTTGCTTTCTGCAGGGAGGCTTTTGGGATGTCACAGTGGTTGGATTTTTTTTTTTTTTTTTAACAGGATTGTGTGCAAGCATCGCTAAAATTGGTGGAAACTTCGCCACTTGAGCTATTTCTGTGCTGATGATGCCGTGATGATCCTTGTGGTGGGTTTTTTTTTTTTGCCTTTGTGAAGGGCTTGAACCCTCCAGCCAGGGAGGGAAAAAACCATATAGAAGAACCTCTGTAGTGTCTGTGGGTTCTCTAGAGGAAGGCAGTGTGTGTTTGGAGTCTTTCCATGGCACCTGGAAAACCTGAAATCCCAAATAGTGCCTGGCATTAAAGGGAAACAACACTTGTGGTGCTTGGAGCTGGGTGGATGGTGAAACGTGCCAGCCAAGGGGAGCATCTTTCCCCCCTTCCTTGCTTCCCACTGGAGCCTTCCCACTGATTATTCCTTTGTCTTGCCCCTGGCAGCATCTTCAAGTCCTCTCTCTTACCTGTCCCAGCTCTGATAAGCTCAGTCTTGACTCAGAGCCTGGTTTCTCTGTGTTTATTGCCTGCCAAACCCTCTCCCCTTGGATTGCTCCCAGCAGGACCTGAAACGAGGCTCTCCTCAAAGGGAAAATGTTTGCACACAAGTTCTCCCTTCCCTTTTCTGGCTGGAGCCTGGTGCATCCCTTCCAGCTAACCACATTCCCGGCATACCAGCCCTGGGGATGGCTTGGGAAGCATTTCAAGCAGGCTGGAGTATCTCCTGCTTAGGCTCTCCCCTGCAGATTTCCTCTTACTGCATTCCAGAAAAGGGCACCAAATCCTTCAGGACTTGCTGTTCCCCCTCACAGTGCTGGAGGAGACATCAGCTCTGTATTCCCACCTAAAGAATTTGAGTTTGGGCATTATTTTCTGCTTGATTAAATTTTCAAGCAGAGGGAAGAAAATAAGAAAATTGCATGGGAGGGGGAGAAAGGAAAAATGGTGTTAGGAGTGGATGAAAATCCCTTTGTAAAGCAAGACATTTGGATATAACTTTTAATTAAAACTTTTCTTTTTAAGATCTGTTGGTGCTTTGGAGCCAGGCTGGAGTTTTGTGGCAGGTTTGAGGGAGCAGGAGACAGGGGCTGGACGTCACAATTTCCGGGATGATGCCAGGACCGCGTACCTGCTCCCTGGTGCAAACCTGGAGTAGTAATGCGCAGCTCAGGCTGTGCTCCAGCCTTGCCTTCTGCCTTCCCTGCTCACCCTGGCCCATCTGGCCACTCTCCAGGCTCCAGAGGACACGGGTGACGTCAGGGGAGGTCTTGCCCACGCTTGCATCAGCCACGACGTTGGTGGTCGGAGTGTCCTGTGGGAAACGGATTCATTTTCCTCTCGGCTCCGGCGTGCTGATGCAGCTGCTCTTCCACAGGGGTTCTGGAAGTGTTTTTGCAAGTGCTTCTGGAAAAAAAGGAGGAAAAATCCCCATTATTTTTGTCTTACTCAGTGCAAGAAGGGATGTTGCTCTGCCTGGTCCCTGCCTGGTTGGCTGGGTGAGGGGGAGGTGCAGGAAGCAAGCGGGAAGAGCTGGTCCCCATCCCAGGAGATCCCAGTGCTGCGGTGGGAGAGAGGGGATGACCCATCTGCAAAAAGCCCAGTCCTGTTGGTCTTCCGTGCTCCCTGCCCTGAGCTCCCAGAGCACCCCAGTGCTTGGTGGCTTTATAGGAATGTGGTACAGGTTTAAGGAGAACACCAGGATGCCCTCCTGGATTGGCACCACAGGGTCAGCATGTGGGTGGCGTGGTGGGACCCGGAGCCTTTCTAACGTGCTGGGCTTTGTTTCTCTCCCTCAGGCTGGTTCCCCGAGGTGACACTGGGGTCCCCATAGCCGGTGGAGAGGCCATGGCCACGTAGTGCCCCCCCAGGACCGGAGATGGCAGCGCAGAGGATCCGGGCGGCCAACTCGGGAGGGCTCCCGCGGTGCAAGTCTGAGGGGACACTCATCGACCTGAGTGAGGGCTTCACTGAAACCACCCTCTGCGACGTCAAAGGTGTGTGGGGATGATTCCCCTCCTTATTTCAGGCTCATCCTCGCACCCTGGGAGGGCTTGGTCACACCAGCAAGGCGGTGACAAGTGCTGGTGTTCCCTTTCCCCAGCGCTGGGAGCTTGCAGGTTGCTCGAATAATCCTTTTTTAACCTTTTATTGTGTTTTTCTTTTGCTGTGTTTTCCTTACCCACCAAAAGAGCTGCGATCAGGTGGGAGGGGAATTACTGCTCCCCTGGCAGAAGTGCATCCCAAGGAATAACTCCAGGTGGAAGTTGGCGTGTGCCGAGGGCCTTTACAATAAACACGCACAAAAGCGATCGCTTTTGCAGGCGTGGCACCCAAACATCAAACACTCGCTGCAAATTAGGTGGTTTTTAATGCAAAACCAGGAATTTCTCCTCTTCTCCAAGGGGTTCCAGCACATTCCTGTTAACCCCACCACTGCATGTACAACTGGAGGGACATGGGAACAGCTGCTGGCCCGTCTGATCCAAAGGGATGGGGACACCAAAATGCCGCGTCCTGCAGAGTTAACAGTGGCTTCCAACCTACCAGGCTGGCAAAATAATTCCAATATAGAGTTTATGTATAGTTTTACACTGAATAAATGTCCTCACGAGTTTGCCTGCTGGCAGATGAGTTGTTCAGGATGTGAACAAACTCTTCTCCTCTTAATATTTGATCCCTAGGCTCAATTTAAAGACTTCTCTTTGCTCAGGTGTATCTTCCCTTGCCTTGTTGTTTCCGTGTGTGAGGAGTGCTGCCAGCCTGCAAGAAGTGACTGCAGGGGTGTGCAGTCTGAGCTCCCATCCCTTCGACTCCGGGATTTTAAGGGCTTCCTGTGTTTTCCAAACTCTCTTTTCCTTCCAGAGAGCTCTCAAGCCTGATGAAGCAGCTGTTGTCCCAGTTCCCTTGCAGCTCCATATTGGTGGAAATCCATCTCTCCTTGTTTTCTTAAGTCTGTCTAGCGAGACAACACACATTTAACCATTGATGGAACATCATCTGCAGCTTGTTTTTTACAGAGACAGATCCTAAAAATGAGAGCAAACTCAATAAATGGGGTGACAGGGTAGGCTTGACCCAACCTGGATGTAAATTGGGATCCCCTGGCAAAACAACTTTCTGCTGGCACCGCGGCCGGGGAGGTTGGAGATGCTGCCAGGAGCACAACAGCACTGTGGGAGGGAGGTGCTGGGATTCTGTGAGGGTTCAGACTGGGTGACCTTTAGAATCACAGAATGGTTTGAGTTGGAAGGGACCTGAAAGCAGGGACACCTCCCACTAGACCAGGTTGCTCCAAGCCCCATCCAACCTGGCCTGGAACACTTCCAGGGATGGGGCAGCCACAGCTTCTCTGGATATGTTTGACAAGGGCAGGAGAGGGGTTACAGCAGAGCAAGAGGGCTTTTAGCCCGTACTGAGAATTATCTTGGGTTTAGATGAACAGTTTAGATTATCTTTAGGGAAGAGAGATGTGAACGTACCAGAAACAGTGGAGTTTCCTTGAAAAATTTTACAGAGAAAAAATACCTGCAGGCTTGAGCGGTTGCACAGGGAATTAGTGGACCTGAAAGCATTCAAAACACATGTAGGTGTGGTACTTGGGGACATGGCTTAGTGGGGGACCTGGCTGTGCTGGGTTAATGGTTCGACTCGATGATCTTGGAGGGCTTTTCTGATCCTGAAGGGCTTTTCCAACTTTGATGATACAGTGATTCTAAAACTGCCTTCATTGCTCGAAGAAGCATGGATTGGTGACCTGGGATAAATGATACCCAGTCAGTGGTGACTCTGCTGTGGATCTCTTACAGTGCTGTTCTCTCCTTGCGTTTGCAGTGCCTTCTCCCAGTGCCTTGCTGGTTGACAATCCCACGTCCTTTGGGAATGCGAAGGAAGTCGTAGCAATCAAGGATTACTGTCCGACGAATTTCACCACCTTGAAGTTCTCCAAGGGGGACCACCTGTACGTCCTGGACACGTCGGGAGGGGAGTGGTGGTACGCCCACAACACCACGGAGATGGGATATATCCCTTCCTCCTACGTCCAGCCCGTGAACTATCGCAACTCTTCCCTAACGGACAGCGGGATGATTGACAATCTCCTGGAGAGCCCCGACGAGGGGGTCAAGGAGCTGGACCTGCTTGGGGAATGGACTGACCTGAAGAGAAACTCTGCCAAAACCTACCACAACAACCCGTTCCTGAACGGAGCCCAGACGAACCCGTTCCTGAATGGGAATTTGCCAACGGTGCCTGGCTCAGACAAAGAGTCCGACTCCAGCGTTGCTGTGGATTTGCTGCTCTTTGACACGGGAGCTCCCACGTCGGCTGCTCCCAGTTTGGCCGCTAACAGCAGCCTGGGCAACCTTTTTGATGAGTTCCCATCCACGAACAGGCTGGATCTGGAACAGCCCGTGAGAAGGGACAACCCCTTCTTCAGAAGTAAACGCTCCTACAGCTTGTCTGAGCTGTCTGTCCTCCAGGCCAAGTCAGACGCTCCGGCATCGTCAGGTTTCTTCAGTGGTTTGAAGTCTCCCACCCCTGAGCAGTTCCAGAGCCGGGAGGATTTTAGGACAGCCTGGCTGAACCACAGAAAGCTGGCTCGGTCTTGCCATGACTTGGATTTGCTTGGCCAAAATCCTGGCTGGGGTCAGACGCAGCCAGTGGAGACCAACATCGTCTGCAAGCTGGACAGCTCTGGTGGGGCTGTTCAGCTTCCAGACACCAACATCAGCATCCACGTGCCCGAGGGCCACGTGTGCCCCGGGGAGACGCAGCAGATCTCCATGAAGGCGATGCTGGATCCGCCGCTGGAGCTCAACAGCGACAGGTGCAGCACCATCAGCCCTGTCCTGCAGATCAAACTCAGCAATATGGAGGTGAAAACCTTCATCATTCTGGAGATGAAGGTGTCGGCAGAGGTCAAGAACGACATCATGAGCAAGAGTCTGGTGGGACTGCAGTGCCTGCGCAGTGACATGAAAGAGGGGCCGTACACACCAATGCAGCTGAGCTATTCCTACGGGGACACCATCCAGGTGCAGCTGGAGAACCTGGAGCCGTGCATGTACATAGCGGCCGTGGCGCAGGGCCAGAACATCCTTTACCCTTACACCGTGTGGGATTACATCAGCAAGAAGATCACGGTGGGCGTCTACGGACCCAAGCACATCCACCCTTCCTTCAAGACCGTGGTGGCCATGTTTGGCCACGAGTGCGCGCCCAAGACCCTCCTGGTGAACGAGGTCACCAGGCAGTCCCACAGCCCGGCTCCCGTCGCCCTCCAGCTCTGGGGGAAGCACCAGTTTGCCCTGTCCCGGCCCCAGGACCTCAAGCTCTGCATGTTCTCCAACATGACCAACTATGAGGTGAAAGCCAGCGAGCAAGCCAAGATCGTCAGGGGCTTCCAGATGAAGCTGGGCAAGGTCAGCCGCCTCATCTTCCCGATTGCATCCCACGACCCCAACGAGCTCTCGGATTTCACGCTGAGGGTACAGGTCAAGGATGACCAGGATGCCATTCTGACCCAGTTCTGTGTCCAGACGCCGCAGCCACCTCCAAAAAGTGCCATCAAACCGACGGGGCAGAGGCGGTTCCTCAAGAAGAACGAGGTCGGAAAGATCATCCTTTCCCCTCTGGCTGCCACCGCCAAGTATCCGGTTTTTCAGGACCGGCCGGTGCTGAGCCTGAAGTACGGGAAGCTGCTGAAGACGGTGGTGAGGCAGAGCAAGAACCACTATTTGCTGGAGTACAAGAAGGGAGACATCGTAGCCCTCCTCAGTGAGGAGAAGATCAGGTTGAAAGGCCAGCTGTGGACCAAGGAGTGGTACATTGGCTACTACCAGGGGAAGGTCGGCCTTGTGCACACCAAAAACGTGCTGGTGGTTGGGAAGGTCAAACCCAGCTACTTCTCTGGGCCAGACCTCACCACCAGCCTGCTGCTCGAGCAGATCCTGAGGCCCTGCAAGTTCCTGACCTACATCTACGCCTCGGTGAGGACTCTGCTGATGGAGAACCTCAGCAGCTGGCGGTCCTTCGCCGACGCCCTGGGCTACCTGAACTTGCCGCTCACGTTCTTCTGCCGGGCGGAGCTGGACAGCGAGCCGGAGAGAGTGGCCTCTGTCCTGGAGAAGCTGAAGGAAGACTGCAACAGCATGGAGAACAAGGAGAGGAAATCCTTCCAGAAGGAGCTGATGACGGTGAGTCTGAGGTGTGGTGCAGAGAGATCAGGGTGAACGGGAGGTGGAAGTTGCTCATTTCAGTCTGCAGAGAGTGAAGTCCATCTTTAAGGTCTTCTGCAGACTTCCTGGCACAGCCCTGTGGTTGGTATGCTCTTGGTTTAGTGGGATCATGGCTCTTGGTTTAGTGGGATCATGGCAATAATGAGGGATGTGCTTGGCATTCCAGAAGCACAGAATGGTTTGGGTTGAAAAAACCTTAAAGCTCATCTTGTTCCACCCCCTGCCATGGGCAGGGACACCTTCCGCTAGACCAGGCTGCTCCAAGCCCTATCCAACCTGGCCTTGGGCACTCCCAGGGATGGGGAGTCTTTTTTATTTGAGTGGCAGCTAAACCAAGGCTGCCTCTGAGCTGGGATGTTTTATATATTGCAAATGGAAATGCAGTGGCTCGCTCCCTGTCCTGAAAGGAATTTGGGAGAGCGCTGCCTGCAAATATTTCTAGGATGCCATTAACAAGTAAGTCTCTTACAAAATACCATCTCCATGATCATTTCTAGAATTTCATGGGAAGTGAGCCAAAGAAAACACAGGGCCAAATGTCTGGAAGAGATGTGCAGCTCTCTGCTGTTTTGTGCTCTCCCGCAGAAGCAGGATAACTGAGTTAGGGCAAACCTCATGGTTTAAAATGTCAATTGGATTAAGGGATAGCGGCGGCGTCGCTTGGCAAAATGAAATTATCAGTGGGCAGGCAAAGGGGACTGGAGCTGCATGAAGGAGGTCAGTTCCCACACTCCCTTCAGGAAGAAGGGGCACATTTGAGGATTGACTATGAGGCATGAGGTGTTAAGAGGAGTACGGAACCTGTTGTTACTTATGGAAACACTGTCCAGTGAGTTCCCTGTGCCCAGGTACCACTTTGTGGCCTGTGGGGTGATGTTTTAGCCTTGATTTTCAGTTTTTGGGTCATGCCACCAGCGCTACTTCGGTTGCAGAGTTCTCCTGGCCATCAGTGATGCTACATCTCTTTCTGGGACCATCCAGGATTGGAAAATCCCCACTGTGGCCCCCTGTCTCCCCCAAGGGGGGGTTTGCTGCTTTAATCATCAGGCTCAGCGAATGATGGGATGAAATCAGTGCTGCTCTTGCTGGGTACTTCCAAGAGCTTTGTGCTGTTTGCTGTACCTGTTTGCAAACCCCTAGGTGTTTCTTTTATCTATTCCCATTGTTTTCAAGGATCCCAGACAGTCTGTAGATCATGCAGAATCCTCAGTGAGGAGACAAAGGGAAAGATAAGGCTCTTTAGATGCTCAGGGAGCTGCTGACTCAAGGGGAGGGCTGTAAGTTGCAGGAAAACATCCTGCTCCCCCATGGATGGCTGGAATGCAGAGTCCCAGGGCAGGTTTTATCCTCCTTGTTTGAGGCTAATCCTGTTCTCTGTGAGGCTGAGCCTGTCGATAAAGGATGAGCTCCCTTCTTGGTGGAACATGATGCTGCTTCCAAACCCCTTGCTGCCGTCAAATCCTCCTTAGCCCATGGAGAAATTAGATTGAGCCCGTTGAAAGAAGAAAATAATGATGTTTCGGGGGATGACAACAGAGCAGTAATGCATTTTATTGTGTTTTAATCTGATTTTATTTATAACAAATGGACTTGCTTTCTGGCAAGAAGAACCAGCTGCATTAAGCTCCAACATGGCCATTTCATCTGAAAGTTGGTTGTCTCCCCTCAAAAGGACTGGGAAGGGAGAAGTATAAGCAGGTTTATCAGAGTTCAGTGTTGAGTACACAAAATGCCAGTGGCAGAGCTGTGCACCAGCAACCAAGCAAGGAAAAGCCCGGTCATGATGCCTGGTTAATCAGTAATCTGCCTTTAATTATTATTTTTCTAATCGAGCACTAGCAGCGGAGTGTGAAGGGAACTTGGGGGAATGTTGCTCAGAAGTTACTCAGCAGAGAGGGAAAGCTCTCCCTCCCTCCTCTCTGCCTGTCAGAAGCAGGCAGCACATGGATGGTTTGGATAAAAAAGCCTGGGCATGGATTCAAGATTTCCTTGCCACTGGTCCCTGGCCATGCAGGGCCTAGCCCGTGGGGTTAGACCTGCCATGAGACACAGCATTTCCCTCTCTCTGGCTTTTCAGTACAGTGCTTTTAGAGAGACTCTCATTTATCATCCTTCCAACAGACACTGCTGTTGGGAAAAACATGGGTCTTCTGGGAATGCCCCCTGGCACGTCAGCAGAGAGCTGGGGGAGCTATGAGCTTGTTCTTCTCCAGGCTATTGTAAAGGTCACACGGAAGATGAGGTTGGGATTTTTTCCCCTCGCATTGTTTCGTTTTCTCTGACTCCAGGTATCCATGTGCTGCCTGTCTTCTGCCAAAAGTTTCTGCTTGTCCCTGGTGTGTTCAGCCACGAAGAGCTGCTGGTGGGCTGAAGCAGTGCCTAAAGCCCTGCAGGTCAGGGTGTCCGTGGCTTAGGCCTTGTGCTGTCACACCCAAGATGTTGGGATCCTTGTGCTCCTCCATCCCAAAGCAATCATGGAGTCACAGAAGGATTTGGGTTGGAAGGGACCTTAAAATTCATCTTATTCCAACTCTTGCCCTGGGCAGGGACACCTTTCACTGACCAGGTTGCTCCAAGCCCCGTCCAACCTGGCCTGGAACACTTCCAGGGATGGGGCAGCCACAGCTTCCCTGGGCACCCTGTGCCAGGGCCTCACCGTGCTCAGCATGCTGAGACCCAGCTGGGCATCATGTCCAAGGAAATTACCCCATGGAGCCAGTGCCTGTCTGTATGAGGTAAAAAAAAAAAAAAAAAAAAATCAGTATTTAAGACTGAGAGTCTGTATTTAAAGTGAGATGATTTTGGAGGAGGTGGCAGCCAAAAGAGTGAGTGGAAAAGATGTACAATGCCTAAACAAGGGTTATTGTGTACAGAGCCAAGTCGTTTGGCTCAAAACCTGACCTATATCCCAGAGAGGATGAGGAGGAGCCTGTGCACGAGCACCCTCTGCCCCCTGGGTCTCATGGTCTCCTTGGGGACACAGGGCCTTTATCCTCTGTGTTTGAGGAAGTCCCAGGTGGGAGCTGTTTTTCTTCCACACGCTGCTTTCCTTTATTAGGAAGTGGGATTCTGCATTTCAAAGCTGGGATGCAAATTCAGCCTCCCCTGGACGCCTTTTAAGTTGAGGTGTTTGTGCTTTGAACTGGGATTTGAATATCAAACAGCCTCTTTGCTCGCTGGGCTGGCAGAGCCGGTTCCCAGCTGCTCCCAGGGGAATAAATATTTTGGAGGGCTCTGGCAAAGCACAGCCCAGGTCACACCTGGGTACTGAGGGATGGAGACGCAGCTGGGTGGACCCAGCTATCCCGGGGGGGGAGTTGCTCAGGATGAGGGAGGAAGATGGAAAAAATTGCAGTGCAGTCCCACTGGAGGATTAAGCCTGTTGAGCTAATCCCAGTGTGTCGCTGTTTCCACTAACATTCCCCCTCTGGCTCTGACCTCGGTGTCTGTGATGCCTTGCACCGCATTCCCGCGCGGCTCCGGTGCTGTCCCCATCTCCTGTCACCCGTGCCCGTGTGATTTGAGCTGCCAGGGCACGGCAGGTGGTGCTGTGGCCATCAGGAGGTTTCAGAGTTCATGTGCTGCGCTCCGGGAGCAACCCATCTCCTCCAAAGTTGTTGTTTTCAGTGATTATACAGGTTTTGATTAGGTGGCCTTCTGGGTGCTTTCCTTGACGGTGTTTTGTTGTTTACCTGGAGCAGCAGAAGGAGCAGGAGAATTCGTCTCCTGCAGCTCTATCCTTCTTAACCCCTGTGGCTCTCTCAGCCTCTTCCGCTGCCTCTGGCCCCGGGCAAGAGATGAGAGCAGCCCATTCAGCCTGCTTTCCTAAATACCAGGCTGTGCACAGGATCCAGCCACCTGGAAAGGCAGGTTTGAGGATGTTAAATCTGCCCTTCCCTAGGACCAGCTGGATCCCCTGCCCACAGAGAGGGCGGTGGGTCTGTGGGCTGGGTCGTAAGGTAGGAGAGGAGGCGGTTATGGCACAGGTGTGAGATCTAAATGCTTCTTAATGTCTTTTGAAAAATAGAATTAATGTTCTTTCAAATGGATTTTCCTTGCTTGTTTAACAAGGGGGTTTATTGCCTCCCTTGCTCCCACAGGAAACCAGTGTCAGCACTTTGGAGGAGCAAACACGTGCTGGTCTGCAGCTGTGATTAGAATCCAGCTCAGCCTTAAGCTGGGAGCAGATAAGGGAAAAATCAACCTGCATTTTCTTTGCAAATTGCTGGAGTGGTTTCAGATGTGCCCATCTTCCCCCCACAAGTGTCCCTGTGAAATGTCCCTGTGAAACCTCCCGTGGGAGGATTTAACCCTTCTTTGCCCCAGAGCCAAACCAGCTGGTGTTTGCCCAGACCCCTGTGCTGGGAGAGGACCCATGGTGGCAATAAGCAGGTGGATTCTGGCCACGTGGGGAACCACCATATCCATGGTTTCTGCAATAACCCTCCCTGTGCTGCTCTGGAGGAGTGAGTGGGGTCTGTTTCCTTGATTTTCATGTTTTAATAATACAAAACCCCTTCCAAGGGGTTGAAGGTGGGATTTGCTCAAAGACTGGGGTTGCTGCTGTGACTGTTGTGGTCCAGAGGCTCTGGCAGTGGCTGAGGGAGCCTTGGTGAGTGGGATGATGATCCTGTCACTCAGATCCAATCCTCTGACACTGGAAAGTGCCATTAAACCCTTTGTTTCCTGGACTGCACTGTGGGTTTTCCCCTGTTGCAGCTTCACCCCACTCTGAGAGGATTTTAGTGTGATTTGATACTTTAAGGCAGGAGCTAACCCTCCTCCATCCTTTTTTCCCTGGCTAAGTTACTCCTACCTAGAAAACACAGACTGATGCAGTTCTTCTTTCCACTTCAAAACCATTTGTGGAAAATCTTGGCTTTTAGGTCAATAAATGATGCAGAAGAAGGAAGAGGAAGCAGAGAAGAAAAGGAACATCCCAGGCTGAGCAATGGTCCTGTAGTTACTGAGTCTTTACCTGGGCCTCACCCCAGCCCACCCCCTCACAGGGCTGATGTCCAGGCCCCATCCCAAAATGTCCTGGTTGTCCTTTGCCCACTGAGGGATGGCGCTTCTCTGGGATGGAGTCTCTCCATGCTGGATTAGTTCCCTTGATTAAAAGCGTCTGTTGTCCTCAGCCCCTGGGATTCTTTAAACTGCTTATGGTGGAACCTGGACATCTTGGGAGAGGGGCCTGGAAAACGAGGCTGTGTCAGCCAGCCCAAGCTGCAGACCTCATCAGCGAGGGGTCGAATGCTTTGCTCAATTAATGGGATTACTCTTCTGCCCAGCCTGGTGGCCTAATTTCACCAGCTGTCGCCAGCAGGGGGATGGGAGGATTTTTGGGATGTTCCTTGAGGGACTCCCCTGCGTGATCCCCTGCCACCTACCCCCGGCCTTGACTCCCTGTTCGCTTTTCACCCCCGTCCTCCAGGCCCTGCTGAAGATGGACTGCCAGGGGCTGGTGGTGCGGCTGATCCAGGACTTTGTGCTGCTGACCACGGCCGTGGAGGTGGCCCAGCGCTGGCGGGAGCTGGCCGAGAAGCTGGCCAAGGTGTCCAAGCAGCAGATGGACGCCTACGAGGCCCCGCACCGGGACAAGACGGGCACGGTGGACAGCGAGGTGAGAGGGCCTGGTCTCCACGGATCCCTCTGGGTTGCAGGGCTTGGAATTAACTTTGGTCGGAACAGATCGTTGAGACCAACCCTTCACCCAGCACTGCTGAGCCCACCACGTTAATGATTGGACTCAGTGGTCTTAAAGGTCTTTCCAAACCAAATGATGCCATGTTTCTCTGGAAGCACACTTTTCTGGAGCACCTTTGAGGGATCAGAGGGATGTGGGTGTGTTGGGGCAATCTGGGGGTGTGTTTTCCCAGGAAATGTGCTTTTTCTGGGATCCTGGCCGAGCTCTGATGTCCTCCCACCTCTCCCCCCTCACTCCAGGCCATGTGGAAGCCAGCGTACGACTTCCTCCTCACCTGGAGCAGCCAGATGGGAGACAGCTACCGGGACGTCATCCAGGAGCTGCACACGGGGCTGGACAAGATGAAGAACCCCATCACCAAGCGCTGGAAGCACCTCACAGGCACCCTGATCCTGGTCAACTCCTTGGACATGCTGCGGGCAGCTGCCTTCAGCCCCCAGGACCACGAGGATTTTGCCATCTAGCTCGTGATTGCCCACGTCTCCTTGGCTGGGATTTTTTCCCTGTGCTTCCTGTCCCACTCCCCTCCCCCCACCTTTTTTTACGCAGTTGACTTTAAAAAGAAGAAGTGGAGGTTGCTCTCCTCGGGTTTGAAGAGGCCAAAGTTGTTTGCAAGTTCTCTGCCAGGACTGGAAATCGGCTTGATGGGAATTCATCCGGAAGGGGATGGCTTTTCATCCAGTTAAACTATTTCTTACTAAAAAAAAACTTTCGAGGGGGAGAGGGGGTGGGGACTGATGACAAAAGAGATCACGTTTTTTAGGCATTTACAAATAAAAGTCTAATTTTTGTAATGAGCAGTAAAAGTTGTAACCACTTGGGGGGGGTGGGGGAAGCTGTGGCTGTTTTTTAGGTTGTAGAAACTGCTTTTAAATTATGGGTTTTGAGACAAATATGAGTCGTGTAAATACATATTTTAAGAGGAAGCACAGTAAATGCCCTCCCCACCTCCCATGGACAGGTTTTGGCTACCAGATGTGACTAAAGCACCATGTAAACTTGGGATGTCCTCAAATTTGGGATGTCCCCAGCCCAAGCAGCACCTTGCACCAAAAAAAGACCTTTTTAAAAAATTTTTATTCACAGGCCCTGTGAGCCCTTGGGTTGGTTTTGGGGTTATTTTCATGTCTCCGCAGACCTGCATTTTCTTTTTTGTGGACAGGGAGATACTTGTTGCCTGTTCCTGATTTTAACCAGGAGAAGTGGCTGCTGCCCCTTCCACTTCATCCCACCTGGATGCGGTGCAGGAGACCTCTGGAAGAAGCTGGAGGTTTGGGGTACGCCAGAGATCTCGTTGGACCAGGAGGATGGTGAGAAGGAATCAAACTCCCCACATGCTCCTGCTCTGGGGAAGAGGCCAGAAAAGGGATGGGAATTGTTGCCATCCATATAATCCCTTTACAGGCAAAAAAAAACCAACAAAAAAGCCAGGGAAAAGAGATAATCTGTGTCCTAATTTGAAATCTGAGCTCACTGGGGATGTTCCAGGTGCTCCGTGTGGTTTAATGCTCTTTGCCATTGATTTCAAGGCTCCTCAAGTCCAGTTCAACTGGTAAATAATCTTTGCTATAAACCTGGTGCCAACAAGCTCAGTATTTGTGGCACTGAGTGCCCATCTATTTCCCCCTGTTCCTTTTCTCTCCAAGTTTTTTGAAAGACCTCCCTTCCTCCCTTTGCTCCCCAACTTTCAGATATTTCACCTGAGAGGGAAATATTTTTGCACAGAAAGATTGTTTTAAATGCAAAGTCTCTTTTTAGTGAGAAGTTGCTACAAGAGGATGGTTAGTTGTTAAAGGATGATTATTCTTTCCAGGTTAATTAAAAAAAAAAAGAGTAGGAAAGGTATCTGGTGGATAGTGCCAGCACAGCAGCCTTGGGAGGGAATGGTCTTCTTTCCTCTTCCCAAAATCACATCCCCAGAAGTGTTCACTCTCCATGGACACCCCAAGCAGTAAATAGCACCTTAAATTTCACCTCAGGGGCTTTAAGGAGTTTCCTGTGCAACTCCACCTAGGACATAGGGCTTGTCAGCAGCCCAACCCCTTTCTCTCTCCCTGAGAGAAATTTGCACCCTGGGAGCATGTTTTTCCATGCAGGAGCTAAAAATCCCTGTTGCAGTGAGGACAACCTGCACGTGCAGGCAGCAGGATGCCTTTCCCCTGGGGTTTTACCCAAATCTTGGCTTTCCCCCTTCTCCTGGCAAGCTCCAGAGCTCTGCAGAACACTGCACTGGGGAAGGGGTGTCAGCAGCAGGTGAGGGCAGGAGTTTGAGCCTCCTTTGCTTCGGGGATGTCCCTGAATAATTCCAGCATTTTCTTTTGCCCCCCTCCTTGGTTTTTCTATCTACCTCAGGTACTCTGAATACCCACCTTGGCATTTCAGCAGCTGCCTCAACCAGGCTGTGCTCAGCTCCTTGACATCCTGTGCCCTCCCCCAGGCCCCTGGGACCATGGCCAGCACCTTTTGGGGTCCATGGGGTGAGGCTGCATTAATTTCTGCCTGTCCTCAGTCTGAAATCCATTCCTGCGTCATGTACTAGGAATGTGTCCTTCAGATGCCTTCTGCCCGCTAAACGTCAAGCCCTTCTCCTAAAAATCTGTCTGGGCTTTGCTTTACCACCCTTGTGCAGTAACTGGTTATTGTACTTACTGTTTAATGTTCCTTTTTTTCCTTTTTTAAAGAGAAAAAGAGTTTTGGAAAAAAATAATTCCAATTAAAGCTGTTACTATCCAGTGCTTCCGGTTAGATGTCATCTGCTGTCGTCTCTTCATCCTGAAGCAGCTTGGATGAGTGGGATTAATTCAGTGGGTTTTCCACTGTGCCAGCACTCAGAGCCAGAAGTCCTCTGGGGCTGGGCTCAATCCCATCCCCTCCACTTAGCCTTTCCATCCCACTTTCTCCATAGAAAAGTCACTGGAAACAATCTCACCTCCCAAACTGCGGCTTGTGCTCAAGCTCTAGGTAAGAAACTTCCTGAAGTGGGAAAAGAAGGGGTTGCAGGATTTGTTTTGGCACAGAGGTGTTTTCCCGGTTGTTTTCTGAATGGAGAGAACATCCCTGTGTTCAGCCAAGGCGGCTGTGGTGCTCCCAATCCCGGTGGAGGTCAGATCCCAAGCCATGAAAGGGAAATGTTCGGGTGCCTGGCTGCGGCTTCAGTTTGCCAAGGGTGAAGGAGTGACATGATGGGTCTGTGACCCCAGATCTCCTGCCATGTGCTCCTTTCCCTGCTCTGGGAAATAGGGACACCAACCAGTTGATTTGGGTGGTTCCTCCCTGGCTGCTTCACTGCTGCCTGACTCCCTCGAATATTTCAGCCTCAAGGAAAGGATTTGGCTTTTTATTCCTCAGGCCAATCCAGGAAACAAAGTGCTTCAGCACAGGTCACCTTGCTACTGCATCCCCACACCATTTTCTCCCGTGCTTCAGCCATCACAAGTGAAGGATCATCTTCCATTGGCTCATCCAGCACCAAAGGGCTGAAGGACATGTGTCAGGAGGGGAAGGGAGAGGAAAGTCACCTCTGGCTTATCTCCATACAAAGCTCTGTTTGCAGTGAAATCTGGAGCCTGTGATGAAAGACCCTGTTGGTCTCCGGGCATTTGTTTTCATCCCTAGAAATCCCTGCTGAAAATCAATGGATTTGCTTCCTTCCCAGCTCTTGATTAAAAGCCTGTTGTGGATTATCAGCTGTCAGGACACAATGTGAGGAGCTGGTCGTGAGTGCTGAGAGGAGCAGAGCTGGTTCAAGGGTTGCTCCCAGGTCTTCCTCAGGTTTTTTGCCACCAATTCCCACCCTTTCCAGGTTCCCTGCATCCAGCCTTCTCTGAGGGCCATATCCCCATGCCAGGTGGAGGCACAATGGTTTGTTTTGTGGAAAACCATGTAGAAAACACCTTTATTGAGGATCACAAGGGATCACTTGGAATTCTGCCCTGGGTGCTGGGATTTGCTGGCATCCTGGGCACATTTGGCTCAGCTGTTCTCTTCCAGGTTTGGGCTTCCTTGTTTGCTGGATCTTTAATTTTTTTACCTTAATAACCCAAGGTGACTTAATCAGGCCTGATCCCTCATAAAAAAAGGGCTTGAATGGCTGGAAATGAATGGAGATGGTGATCATCCCAGGAAATGCAACTTCCATTCCACGTTCACAGCATGACCCACTCTAGGCTCCTTTCAAAAGCCCTTTTTTTTGATAACAAGCTTTATCCAAAGCATCCCCTGGGGCTCACCTCTTCACAGCTCAGCAGGTTTAATCCATTGGTGGAATTCAGGGACTTCTGAGCAACAAATGACACGTTTGGGCTTTTTTTTTTTTACGATATTGGGGGGAAAAAAAGAAGGATGTAAAGGCGTGTTTTTCCCAAAAGCTGGCGAAGGATGAAGGAGCTGTCAGCTCTGCAAGGGGTGGCTGATTGCTTGATTTGGGGTGGAAGGTGTGATTTTTATTCCTGTTTCACAGTAACATCACTGGACGTTGGGAGTGACCCTGCTTGTGGTTTCCCCTTCCTCCCCCTGCCCATCACTGAGTCATCCCATCCCTGAATCATCTGGCTGCCTCCCTCGTGCTGTGCTGAAATCATCTCCAAGGGGTCGGGACCAACCCAGCCTCCAAGGAGAGTCCCAGCAGCCCTTCAGCAGCCTCTGGAACACAGCTCCTGCCCTGCTTTGATTACCCCCCACAGAACATTAATTAACGCTTCCAGCTTCGGAGCCTTGTCCGGCACCAAACGAGTCACTGGGATGCAATCCAGCCCCTCCCTGGGACAGTCAGCTGGAGAGGGGTGCTTGGATCTGCCCCAGCGAAGCAGGGACCGTATCCCCCCTTCCCCTGAGATAATCCAGGCTGGTGGCATTCCTGGGAAGAAATCTGCTCCCTTTGTTCAGGCTGGTTTTTGAGGACAGGTCACACAGGTAGATAAACCAGGCAGTAGCTGGCTGGGGGGATTTGGGATTTGCTTGATGGCTTGCTTTTATCATCCTGAACCATCAGATCTGGCATATGAAACCTCTCACCCTTCCTTAATAGAAAGGGAATTGATGCTGGGAGCACTTGGTATTTCCTGTCAAAGCAGGATTGTGTGACAGGGGCTCTTAGTGTGAGGCACGCCCTTCTGGCTCTCCCTGACAGGAGGGTGCAGCCAGGAGGGGATCAGGCTCTGCTCCCAGGGAACAGGGAGCAGAGGAAATGACCTCAAGTTGTGCCAGGGGAGGTTCAGGGTGGATAACAGGAAAAGTTTCTTCCCTGAAAGGGTGTTCAGGCACTGGAAGGCTGTCCTGCCTTTTGTGCCTGAGTCATTTTGGCAATCTCTTTTCCCCAGGTTCATCACCCTCTCCCCTATAAATAACTCCTGAAAACACCTCTGCAGGTGATAATTAATCAAAGGGATGTGTGGCCCCTCCACCTAAAAGTACCTGGCCTTGCTGGTGTCAGCTCCCTGTCATCCTCAGGCAGTGCTGTGGGCCCAAGCTGTCATGGGATGGGACATCTCCAGTGCCAGCTCACTGGAATGCTGCAGGAATAACCCTGGAGGATGGTGCAGGGGCCAAGGTGTGTTATGGGGCAGCCTCAACTTCTTCCCACGCTTGTTCCCCCCAGAATTACCCTCACTCTGCTCCCCAGGCTCTCAGGGAGAAGGACAGGGCTCTGGAGCATCACACCTGCAATCCCAAAGCAACTTTTTTTGTGGATACACGTGCTTTTGGGGTGGGTTTGGGTGGTTTTTGTTAAATGAGGCTGGTGCTGCTCCTGGCAGGTCAGCTTCCCTCATCCACACTCCTCAGGGAAGCGGGGTGCACCACATCTTCTCATGTCATGCTTCCAGTGCTTTCCCACAGTGGGAAACGAGGCTGAAAGGGAGCTCCTGAAAGACCTCCCCAAACTGGAGTCGTGGCTGGGTACCAGCAGCAGTATTTACTTTTTACAAAGCCACCCAAAAGATATGATTATAAATTAAACAATTGCAGGTCTGAGTATGGGCATCCAAGGGAGAGTGTCCAGGGCAAGGGACCCACCTGTGGGTGTCCAGCCCTGGATCCCTGCACAGGTAAGGAAGAGAGGGTGCTCCTGTGCCTGTGGATAACAAGGATATTTATTTATAAGGACATATTTCTAAGGGGGAGTGGCTTTAAGACAACAGAGAGTAGGTTTAGATGGCATATTAAGAAGAAATTCTTCCCTGTGAGGGTGGGGAGGCCCTGGCACAGGTTGCCCAGAGAAGCTGTGGCTGCCCCATCCCTGGAAGTGTTCCAGGCCAGGTTGGGCAGGGCTTGGAGCACCCTGTGGGCCAGGGGTCTCCATGGATCCTCACTCTGGTGAGGTGGAGGAGCCTGAGAGCCACTCGGAGCTCCCACAGCAGTGGAAAAACTTCACTGTTGCCCTTGAGGACTGGAGAGCTGAGAAACCCTGTGGTTGCAGAAAAATGCCAGCAATTCCTGTCATTTCCCGTGGTCTGGCTGGTGGGAAGCAGGGAGAGATGCCAACTGCATCCTCCCACTGGAGCCAGGCCTGCTGTGTCCCCCAGGACACCCCATCCCAAAGCCAAAGAGCCTCATGGCCATATTTTGCAGCTGAGGAGCACCAGAAGATCTGGGAAGCAGCACTGTCTCCCACTGCTTCTTTCCGAGTCTCACTGGCTGTTAAAATCCAGGGAAAAATAAGATAAACACTAAAACAGGTCCCTGGGTGGGAGGAGAAAGCACCAGCTCTGGGGGGGAAGTTACAGAGGTGGGAGGTGTTTGTGCCCCTGTTCTCCAAGGGCAGTGGAGGCCTTTTGGCTGCTGCCTTTTCCCAGAGATCTGAAGGTTTTGCTGGAAATGCTGCGGTGCCTGGGGCTGTGGGGAGCTCAGGCAGAGGAGCAATGGTTGGCCCTGCCTCAGTTTCCCCTTTTGGGAAGTGCCCAAATCTCAGCTCTGGTGCTTCAGCGTGGGCTGTGGGTGTGGATTTCCCCATCTCCCAGTAAGGGAAGCTGGGCTGGAGGCTGTGCCCTGTTTAAGGGGCTGCGTGGCTCTGTATGGCCCCCAATTCAGGGGCAATGAGAGGGGACATCACCCCCTGATTAACCCTTCCCTCGGGGAGCTTTGGGAGGACCAAGCTGTGGTGTTGATCCAGCTCCTTCCTCTCCACCAGAGCCGCTTGTCCCAAGTGCTTTGGCTCCTCATTCACTCTGAAAATCCTCTCCTTGCGGCAGTGCTCATGTTCCTGGAGCAGAGGTGGGTAAACAAGGCTCTGTGGACTTCCATCCACCCACACAGGCTGGTTTGGTGGGAAAGGTGGCCTTTTCCCTGCTCCTGCCTGCTGGTGATACTGGAGTGTCCTCTGCTGGGCACAGGGGCGCTTGTCCAGCCCTGGCCCTGCACGTCATTTCTCCAAGGGAAAATACAGAGCAGGATAAAAGTAGTGAGGCTAAGGAGAGCGAAGGGAGGAGGAGGAAGAGGAGGATGCCTGGGTTCTGCTGCTGTTTTGCTTTGTAAAAGCTGTGTAAAAAATTTTTGTGGCTGTGTAAAAAATATTTATGAAATTACTTAAGTCACGGGAGGGGCCTTTTGATGCTTCCTTTCTCTCAGTTTTCCTTCCCCTATGCAAGGGGGTTTGAGCTGCCATTGGGATATTTTAATATTGTTTTCTTAATTCTCTTCCTCTGATCTGAAATAAAAGGGTTTTCACCTTGCCCACGCAGAGAAAGTCACAGGGTTGATCCAGAGCCAGTTTCCAGCAGGGTACTCGGAGAACTTCTCCTCGAGGACATTTTAAAGTGGGGTTTTTTTGGCATTGGGCAGCTGTTGGAAGCCGGTGATGCTCAGAGGTGACTGAAGCCACCATGGCTGGTGGAGAGACAGCACAGAGAGGTCTCACTGGGCCTCATTTCCAGCTGCACTGCTGTCACCTGGCTCCAGCCAGGGCCAGGGGACAGCCAGGGCTGTCACTTTGGGAAGGTGTGGAGCTGCAAAAGCTGCATTTTTAAAGCAGGTCAGCCCTCACACACCACAGGGAGTCTTCATGTCCCCAAAACGGGTTTCCTTCTGTTTGTTGCAGGCAGGAGGAGGGGAAGGTGCTGGACAGGTTGTGGGTGGTGAGGATGTCCAGGAGATTTGGGTACTGGAGTGGGGACAGGCTGGGGACAGAGACTGTCTTGAACTTCACAGCTTCCTCTTGAAGTTCCTGCTTCTTCAAACAGCCAGAGAGCTGAATATTTGAGCCCTGAATGTTCACCTGGGAACTGTGGCAGCCTCAGGATGTCACCTCTCAGCAAGGGCCAAGCCACCAGGCAGGGGGACAAGAATGCTGAGAAGGGGGGTTTGTGTATCAAGGTGGCTTTCACACCGTGGGGCATTGAACCTTTCCCTTCTCCAGCTCGTTTTCTATGGACAAACAAGCGTCCACCCCCATATCTCTCAAGGCAGAAAACACAAGAGCCTTTATTTTTAGTATTTGGGGTTTATTTATAGGGCTGGGGTTTGGGTCTTTACCTGAGCATCACTTACAAAGAGCAAATTAGTTGGGGTTTATAAGCAATGCTTACAGAGATCTCATCACCAACAGGTGAGCTCCAGGTAGCGCACATCTGCCTGGTGGGGAATTTGGGTAAAACACCACTGGTTTGGTAGCAGCTTCCCTGCCAAAAACCTTCGGGTTTTTTAGGGTATTGTAAACACTCACAAAGATGTGCATGGAGCCTGGTTTTACATGACAGGTATGGTGAGTGTATAACGTTTGCCTCTTCTACAACAGCAGCCATACAAAGATTTCAAACAGAAATCTGACAGTCTCGCACTAGGTGATTCTCCTAAATCCCTTGAAGTCTTCCAAAATCCCTATATGTCTCTGCTGCATGTACAGGTTAAAACAAAAAGTCACTGCGAGTCCTCTGTACACCAAGGGGTGGAAGCCTGGAGCCTTGGATTTCACACTCAGACCTTCCCAAGTGACTGGAGCACTCCTACACAAGGCATTTTTAACAACAGATTCTTAATTAAAGGCAAAAATTATTGTCAACAGAACAACCCCTCTGGTGGTGCCATTTTAAAGGATCCCTATTATTTCTTGACTGAAAATCAGCATTTATTGTAGTGAGATTTGAGCTGTTCTCTGACCCTTCTGGTCTGGAGCAGGGGCTTTATCTCCTACCCCTGGTTTCGCCTGCTAGTGGGCCTTGGATTTGGTTGGCTTCCTTGTCCTCCCCTTCTTGCAGCAGCACCTGCGGCAGCAGAACAGGCAGCACTTGAAGGAGATGAAGAGGGAGAGGAGCACCACGGCCACGAGGAAGGCTATGACGTCCAGGGAGTGGTACTGGACCCAGTTGAGGTCGTGGGCAGCGGGGCGCAGGTGAGGGGCCCCTTTGTGCCTCATCACAAACTCCACCCAGTGCACAGCCAGGTCCAGGGGGTGGATGGGTCTGTCCAGGTGGAGGTCTGAGAGGCGCTGGATGTTCTCTTTGTACCTGCCAAGGAAAAGGGTTGGGTGTTTTCAAACACGGAATGTCAGAAGGGGTTGGGTTGGAAGGGCCTTAAGGATCATCCCATGAGCCACGGGCAGGGACGCCTTCCCCCAGACCAGGGTGCTCCAGGCCCTGTCTGGCCTTGGACACTTCCAGGGGTGGGGCAGCCACAGCTTCTCTGGGCAATGACTTTGTGCTACACACTACTGAGCCCCTTGAGAAGGGTAATGGCAAATTACAGGCCCAGAAAGTGCAAATGTTTCCAAGGGCAAAAAAAAAAAAAAAGAAGGAAAGCTTAGTTAGAGCTCTCAGCAAAATCTCTGGGGTGAAGCTCTCTGGCTGAAATGTGAGACTGGGTGTAGCAAAGCTCTCCAGCTTTTCAAGCTGCCAGTGGTTAGGAAACAATGTCCATAAGGTGCTATTTCTCAGAAATGTTATGGAGTTTCTTAGTCCTTGGCATCCTCTTATGCCAACAGAGAATGGGAGCAGGGAAGAGCTCTTATGTCTTAAAGCCCCTCCTCTCTGTGATGCCTTTAAACACCTTGGGTGTGCTGACTGCAATCCTGTGATGGTCCCTGTACTCCCTCAGTGTGTCCCTGCATGTTCCTTGTGCTCTGTGCTGGAATTGTCCAGCCTTGCTGAGCCAGGCAGGAGCTCTCCGTGCTCATACAATTCCTTTATGAGCACCAGGAGGGGAAAAATGCCTGAGAAAACTCACCTGTAGGATAAATGAGTGATAAATAGCTATGTTTGCTAAACCCTGCCAGCTGGAAGGAAATAATTCCTGATGGAGTACAGCCTCTGGACTACTCCAAGCCGCTGCCACTTGCCCCCTTCCCCCTGCTGCTGTGCAGACAGCACCTCTGGGTAAGCCTCACGCAAATAAAATCAGTCATTCAACCTTTTCAGGCTCCCCACTGAGTCAGGTGACCACAGGTTTGGGGAACAAAAGCTCTTTGCCACTCGTGTTGTGTCAGAATCCCCTCTGTCACTGCCTGGTGAAATTGGCTTTGAGAAGGGTGACACATCTTTGGGCAACTCGCATTTATAACCCATCTCCTCTGATCCCTGCATCCTGCCCTCTCAGCCACTTCTTGTCACCTAATGATTATACAGGGACAGGCTGAGATTAATCCTGGGCTTCCCAATGGAAGAAGTTGATATCAAGTCTGTAATTTTGATATAAAAAGCTGTATAAGAACAGAAAAACGTCACATTAAGCTGGAAGTGAACATGCTGGAGCTACACAACAGGAAAGAGAAAGGTTGTGTCTCTGTTACTGACTTCTTGTCGTTGATCACAGCTTTCAGGGCGGTGGAAATGTCGTTGGAAGTCATCTCCAGGATGTTGAGTGTCAGCCCTGCTCCCCGGGACTCCACTCGCTTGGCGTTGTCCATCTGGTCCCCAAACAAAGGCATCAGCACCATGGGCACCGCGTTGCAAATGCCCTCGTACACCCCATGGGAGCCTCCGTGGGTGATAAAGGCCCCCATGGGCACCGCGTTGCAAATGCCCTCGTACACCCCATGGGAGCCTCCGTGGGTGATAAAGGCCCCCATGGGCACCGCGTTGCAAATGCCCTCGTACACCCCATGGGAGCCTCCGTGGGTGATAAAGGCCCCCATGGGCACCGCGTTGCAAATGCCCTCGTACACCCCATGGGAGCCTCCGTGGGTGATAAAGGCCCGGGTCTTGGGGTGGGCTGTGGAGGGAAACACAGGCTTGCTTAGCTGTTGGATCCGCTAATCCCAGCGACACATCCCTGGGGAAAAAATCCTGCACAAAAAATGGCCGTGGTTGGCATAAATCAAGGACTTTGGGCTGTCGTGAGTATCGTTCCTCGTGGCCATCCTGCAGAGAACAGGGGATTGGAGGGTTGTAGACCTCTGTCTTGGTTTGGGTGATCTCTGGATAATCCTCCAAGGCTCCCCAGATTTTAGGATTAAATCAGAGCCCGGAGAGGTTAAAGAGGATGTTACCACTGATAACTTTTTTACCATCTCTTCCATTTGCTGGCTGTGAGGGTCTCTCACAGATGAACCTGTTCTCTAACCAACAAATGCTCTCCTGGCAACAGCATAAAACATTCCACCACCTTAAAAGCCCGAAGACCTGTCTGGTAATGCTCACCTGGGCACGACAAATTTTCCTTTTTGGCCCAGAAGACACGACCAAAACACAGCTGGGTGTTGAGACTGGTTAGTCAGGGATAAAGACTCCTGTTTTTCCCTGGAATGGTACTCAAGTACTGGAAAATCTTTCCAAACAGAGCTGTTTCATAATTCAGCAGCTTCCAGCTAAGTTTCTATAAGACAAGCTCTGGCTCCAACAGCAAAGGCTGTAAGGGAGGCCTGTGACCCACAGTGATGGGACACGGGGATGGTAACTCACACCTGACCCACAAATGATGCTCTTGGGGCCTTACAACAGCAGTCCTGGAGCAAAAGAAACCCCTTGGTACCACTCCAGGTTTCTCAGACCTACCCAGGAGATCGTTCTGAGGCAGCCACTTGACGAGCTTCACGTTCTTGGGCAGGTTGGGGGGTGCCTTGCCCGTGTATCGCCAGAAGACCTTGCAAGAGAAGAAGCAAACCCCACGTCAGCTCTCAGCAGGAGAAACGCCTGAAAACAGCGTGGAATTGCCCTGCTGGAAGGGGAAGAGGGAAATGGTACCGTCTGAGGGACTGTTCCCAAGGCCTCCGCGATTTCTGTGGCTTTCTTCATGGGGATCTCGGAGACCATGGAGCCCAGCGAGAAGACAACGATGCCGTGTTCTCCAGAGGCATTCACCATAGCTTCAAATTCCTGCCAAAGGAATGCAAACCTTTAGTCAAAGCCCTTTCCACGTCAGAGGCTGGAATTGCTGCCGCGTTCCCACGAAACGACAATACTGCAATAATATGAGCAGTCAACAGAATAAAATTAGGATCAGGAAGATTAGTTATTATTTATAGATCTGCCTCAAAAGCAGCATGGCCCACGGGTCAAGGAAGGGGATCACCAGAAACTGGAGTGGCAGGATAGGGAGTAATGCGTTCAAACTGAAAGAGGGAAATTTTCGTTAGATATTAGGAAGAAATTCTTCCTTTTTGGGGGTAGTGAGGCCCTGCACAGGTTACTCAGAGAGGCTGTGGCTGCCCCATCCCTGGAAGTGTTCCAGGCCAGGTTGGATGGGGCTTGGAGCAACCTGGGATAGTGGAAGGTGTCCACGGCAAGCGGTGGAACTAAATGAGCTCTAAGGTCTCTTCCAACCCCACCTGCTCTACGATTCTACAGAAAAATGAGTCTTGGGGAAATAAAAATGGGCACAGGTGGATGAACAAAGTTATGGAGATGCCTGACCAGAGATGCACTATGGAATTTTGATTCGCCTTTAAAACAGACATGTTACAAAGCCTGTCTGCTCAAAGACATCAGTTTCTGTGCCATAGAAATGATGCTGGACCAGTCAAGGAGGTCAGTTCAGAGAATCCCAGAATCCCAGGATGGTTTGGGTTGGAAGGGACCTTAAAGTCCATCCCGTTCCACGCCCCCGCCCTGAGCAGGGACACCTTCCACTAGACCAGGTTACTCCAAGCTTCATCGAACCTGGCCTTGGATATATCATTATCATTATCATCATCATATTTTTCCTGACAACCATTCCCCACTGTGGTTTATTTTCACGCTTATTGCCAGCCTGGATTTAGAGCTGATCTTCTTCTTTTCAGGCCATGCAGCTACAAGACAGAATTTAAATCTTGGGAAAGCGATCTGATAGCAGGTAACTCAAATTTCTAATATCTGGATTTATTGTATCTGCTTTGGGTATGATAACACTGAACTGCTGCCAGTTTTGTACCTATTCTGTTTGATTGATTTAAATAATGGAAGTAATTCTAGCACTGGAATCAAAGAACAAAAGGATTCCAATGAAGTAGGAAAAACAGCCGAAGGCTGGAGCAGAAATTCTTTGCTGTAGAAAAATGTTTGGTCAAGCCAAGGAAGGAAAGACAAAACTGGAGGAAATTGTTGCAGGCACCAGAGTTAAATAAGTGGAATAAAATGAACTAAAGGTTCCTGTAAGTCTGGCAATTGACATGTTATCTCTAGGATCTGAGGGGATAACCATAGAACCATGGAATGCTTTGGGTTGGAAGGGACTTTAAAGATCAGCTCATTCCAACCCCCTGCCATGGGCAGGGACAACCAGGACTGATTCTCTTAGTTTATGCTCTTTTCCATATTTTTGTGGCTGTCTAGAAGCATATTTATCCCTATTTATAGTCTGAGGGACCAGTCACATCAGTTTTGCTTTGTTTTTTAAATGTTTTTGCTTTCCAAAGTCTGACTTTCTGCTCAGAAGTGCTGTTACTATAAGGAAACTTTTAGCAGCCCTGCTTTGGGAATATGCATGTTATTTTAGCAGTGTTTCTAATTAGCACCTGCTCATCTCAGTGGGTGCTGCTCACCACCTTTAGGAAGTATCTGCTGTGGACACTGATGGAAGAATAAGATAATTGGGGGTATTTCTCAGTGGAAAGTGGGAGATATCCCATATTGAGGAAGTCTGGCACAGTTCAAGCAAAATACAGTTACAGTCCAGAGTATTTTACACAAAAGTGGCTGAAGTGCTGCTTCACTGGTAGGGAGAATCCCATTCAGGCCTGCCACTGTCTGAAGTTCATGGAATATCCTCAGTTGGAAAAGACCCACAAGGACCATCCAGTCCAGCTCCTGTCCCTGCACAGACACCCCATCAATCCCACCCTGTGCCTGACAGCATTGTCCAACTGCTCCTGGAGCTCTGGCAGCCCTGGGGCTGTGACCATTCCCTGGGGAGCCTGTTCAGTGGCTGAGCCTCCCTTTGGGGGAAGAACCTTTTCCCAATATCCAACCTAAACCTCCCCTGACACAGCTTCATGCTGTTACCTCAGGTCCTGTCCCTGGCCACAGAGAGCAGAGATGGGAGCTGTGCCTCCACTGCCCCTCTTAAAGAAGCTGTAGACAGGAAAAAGGAAAAGGGAATGGAAACAGACAGGGAAAATGGGAAAAGGAAAAGCCCTTTTTTTTAAATTTGTGCAGGTTTCTCTGGGGACACAGAGATGTCCCACGAAGTACCTTTCTCCTCGTTGCTCAAGGGATGGATGCAGAGGTGCAAAGTGCTTTCCCAGCCTCTTCCACCTTCCTTTCAGCTATTATTTATTCCTACCTGGGAGCTCCATCTCCTGGAGAGAGCTCGCAGTGCACCCACAGCTAAACTAAGGAAGAAAGGGAACTAACCTGGGATAATTGGTTTTCCCGAGTGCAGCCTATGCCTCCGACCAAGACCATGTTGGGCATGAGGGGCCTGGGGTACTCAAAGACAAAGTCATACTTCATGAGCCAAACAGCCGCGTGGCTGAGCAGCTCGGGCACTGTCGCCTCCCGCTGCAGGAATTCTCGGATCAGAGGGTCGTAGGGGGAATAAAGGAAAGTGCAGGCCAGGGAGCTGCCCAGGGTAGCAATGAGGTTGCCCACACGCTGCCGGAACGACATGCGGTCTGTGGAGCGGGTGAAGAACCGGGGGACGTAGGAAGGGGGGCTTGGACACTGTGTGGCCTGGAAGTCCAGGCTGCACGGCAGGCCCCGCAGGAAGTACACGGAAGGCAGGGAGAGATGTTCCGCTACTATCTGCCCACACGGAAAGAACGGATCCATAAAGACAGCATCAAATTTGCTTCCTTCGAGGTATGTGATCAGCTCTTTGTCGGACAGAAGACGTTTGCAGGAATCCAAGAACATGGTTGTAAAGCTTGCTATTTTGGACAGCTTTTCCAAGAAGGGCTGAGGTGTGAAACTCCTGTGGCCCATCTGCTTAAACTCTGCCTCCACAAACTCCTTGGTATAGGGCACAGGGTACGTTTTCAAGGTGTAATGTGGGGACGAATGGATCCGCAGGTTTATCTCCGGCGCAAGCACCACGACGTCGTGTCCCCTGTCCCTGAGCCGCTCCACCACCGGGCGCATGCTGAGCCAGTGGCTGCCATCGATGGGTATGACCAAGAGCTTCCCACCTTCACAAGAAGTCCACAGGAGCAGGAAAAACACAGCCCCGGAGGCAAGAGAAAGAAATCCTTGCTTTGGAGAAAGCATTTTCCCTGTGCCGTCAGCAGAGTTTTAAATGGCTGTGGCCAGGGAAAAGGAATGAATCGCGGGCTAATTTCCACTTTAGTTTTAACTAAGTTGGGTGTTTAATTTTTAACGGGCAGAAATGTGGGTAATTTTTAACTGTGGGTAAATACTGGGTTTATCATCTGTGCACAGTGAAGGCTGTAAGTGAGTAGGTGCTGGCAGGTGAAGTTGAATGTTTGGATCGACACCAGGAGGGAGGAGTGACACACAGCCTGACGGGCTGAGAAGCTGAATGAGAGTCATGAATGGGACTGACCCAGCAATCACTACATCATTAACATCCAGTTAATTATCAACTCCCTGCCTTGAGTCCACTGCACTGATTGGACACGGAATTTGGAACAAGTCTGACCTTTGGATTGCTTTGTGCCCTCAGAGTCTAACCAAGAAGCAAAGATTGACAGAGGTTTGATACACAGTGGCTTGTAAAGGTTTATCTTCAGATTTGTTGCTCTATCGTAGCCATTATCAAAGTGAAAGGCCTGAGTTTATAGTACTGAACGTGTTGCAAACTTAGCAATAACTCCTGCTGTTGCAACACCACCAAGGTCCAAAACCAGAATAAACAATGGATATCTGCACTATTTGCACAGCACGAGGGAGATTTAAACAAGGGAGAGTAGTTCCAGCCTTGAAGGCTCTTTTTCTTTTGCCTCTCGCTATCTTACATTGCTGCTTGCACGAATCCAAAGGCAACAGAGTTCCCTCTGCTGTCTCTGCACACCCCTGGTTTTGGGCTGTTTGTGCACTTGGAATCAGAAACTATCCTGAGTTGGAATATACTGACCACGAGGACCATCCAGTCCAGCTCCTGTCTCTGCACAGACACCCCAACAATCCCACCCTGTGCCTGAGAGCGTTGTCCAAACGCTCCTGGAGCTCTGGCAGCCTTGGGACAGTGACCATTCCCTGGGGAGCCTGTTCAGTGCCCCACCACCCTCTGGAGAAAGAACCTTTTCCCAATATCCTACCTAACCCTCCCCTGATGTTCTGTGCTTTAGCCAGCTTCATGTTCTGTGGCACAGTAGCAGTGCCCAGGTATATCTACAGAGTTAATTCCACATTTCCATTTTGTCCAGTCAGGTCTCCTGCGATTAACTGGTATTCCACAACTGTTAGGGATATTAAATCATGTGACCTAGAATTATTTTGTCATTTATCTGGACATAGAACATGCCATGAGTGTCTAATATGATGGTGACAACTTGACCCAAGCTCTCCTGGAGAGAAACCCTTCAGGCTGCCTGTAGAGCACGCCTCGTGATCATCTCTCAAAACCTGAGATTCCCACTCCCATGCCATCCTGGGATTCGATCACATTCTGGCTCAAGCACAAATATTGCCACAGGAAGCACTTTAAAAAGCACACCTTGGATAACCACCAATAACACCCTCAGGGTAAGCAACGACAAACCTTTGACAACGGCTTCTTTTGCTCACAGTTGATGCCTCCAATATAGACCATATTGGGCATAATTGGGCGTGGATACTCAAAAACAAAGTCGTATCTCATCAGCCAAACTGATGCTTGGCTGAACAGTTCCAGCATTGTTACGTCTCTCTGCAGGAACTCGGAGGCCAAGCTCTCGTAGTTTAAATAAAACAGGTAGCAAAGCAAATGCTCTGAAAGCCCAATCAGGAGGTTCTTCACGCGCTCTGGGAATGCCATGTGGTCGGAACTGGATGAGAAAGTCCTGGGCACGTAGGAGAAAGGACTGGGACACTGCGTGGCTCTGTAGTCTAAGGTACACGGAAGGCCACGCATGAAGTACACGGAAGGGAGGGAGAGATACTCAGCAAGAATTGGTCCACAGGGCAACACAGGATCCATCATGATGGCATCGAATCTGCTCTCCTGGAGGTACCTCATGAGTTCTTTGTCGTATAAGAGATGCCGACAAGCAGAAGAGAACAGGCTGGTGAGCTCTGAGATGTTGCTGAGTAACACTGAAAGGGTTAACTCAAAGCTCTTTTCCCCGAGGGACTGGTAGTATTTATCCACAAACTCCTGGGTGTAAGGCACCGAGTACGTTTTGATGGTGAAGGACTGGGAGCTTTTCAAGAACAAAGCGGCATCAGGAACCACGACCACGATTTCGTGCCCCTTCTCCCAGAGTTTCTCCAGTACCATGCGCATGCTCAGCCAGTGACTTCCATCCTGAGGCACCACCAAGAGCTTCCCACTGTCTGCCAGACTGCAGAAAGCGAGAAAAAGCACAAGCCCAGCAGGTACCTGGTGCCTCCACATAACTGTCATGGGGCAGGATAAGAAATTAGCTGCTCCTTCTTACTTTTTTCGGCAGCATATGAAGCAAAAACTAGTTGTACCTCATTTATATCACGATGGACTCGAATGTTTATCTCTACAAAATGTTTACTGAGACAGGTTATGGGAGTTCGAAGACCAAGTGGCTGATAAAACTTTTGATTAAAGTGCTATCAGGGCACCTAAAGAAGCTTTTCCATGCACTTATCTCAAGTGATTCAGAACAATTAGCAGGGCAGTTGATTAGCAGAGGCAGCAGTTGTCTGTGGAGGGATTTTGCTGTGTCAGAGTTGCTTCAAGTGAGTCACTGTGTACTTGACTGTCCCTTGGGCCAGATTCAAGTCAGGAAAAGACTTTTATGGCCACTGAGCTTCTCCAGAGAGCTTATGCTACAAGAATTGCGTTGCACTGTTGACATGGAAGACCTAAACCTCCGACCTTTGCTCAGGAAGGTGCCTGGAGTTCACACAGAATGTTCCCCATGGCAAACAGGAGCTGGCACTGTGAGCACCGGAGTCACCAAAGTTTGGGTAACTTATTAACCAAGCACCTTTTTAGCAAAACAATGATGCAGCAGAACACAGAGTTCGTGATCAAGAGGGGCCATCGTAGGTGAGTGGCTTGAGGCCAAACATCTTTTTGAAAAGCAACGATGCAGCAGAATCTGTGGGCCTTGCTCAGGAGGGGCCATAAGAGTTCAGGGGTGAGAGGCTACGGGACAAATGGGTTTGGGAGTTGTTCGTAAGAGCTACTTTTCCAAAGAAGTTCCTAACGGTTGGCTGTGCTATGAGTCAAGGGAAGTCCATGCTCATGGACAGGAGGGCCTGGCCAAGCAGACCTCACCTGCCATTAAGGCATATTTCATATGGATAGGGATAAGCTGGATGCCAAAAGTTTGCAAGTTTACAAAAGCAAAGCAAAACAAGACAGCAAGGAATGGTACCCAAACAAGAATGGATGGAGAAGACAGATGCTTTTAGGCCCCCCAACCGAGCACACCTCAACAGCTTCTCCAGGCCTGGAAGAGTTCTCTTGGAGCAGGTAGGAATGATGGGAAATCTGATCCATAACATGACTACCTTTGCCAAAGGCACCTGACTGAGGGAAGTACACTCCAAGACTAATACTAAACATTATTCCAAGGTTTAGACTGTGTCCGAAAATGTTTATTTTGAGAAGAGGTTCTCCATGCGGCCTGTTAAAAAAAGGGATTCTCATAAGCCAGAAGAAGGACTGTAATATTTAAGGAAACTGCACTAAATAGGAACGACATTCAAACATCAGTAGGGAGATTTAGATTGGATATTAGGAAAAAGAGTCTTCACAGAAAGGGTTGTCAAGCACTGGAGGGGACAGTCCAGGGCAGTGGTGGAGTCACCAACCCTGGAAATGTTCCAAAAACATGTGGATGTGGCACTTGGGGATGTGGTTTACTGCTGGACCTGGCAGTGCTGGGTTAATGGTTGGACTCGATGATCTCAGAGGGTTTTTCCACCTTAACAATTCCGTGATTCTATGCAGCCCCATTCTGCAGCTGGTGAAGCAAGACTTTGGCTCTAGCTGCCAGCAGGGTAACATTAAAATACCAAAAACTAAAGGAGGTGGAGGGAATGGATTCTCACAGGCCAGGGCTGCATTTCCACATTTCTGTGGTAAAAAGAGCTCACATAACAAGGTGAAGCAGCATTAAATGTGCCTTCAGGTGGCAGTACATACTCACATAGTAAACTTGTAGTTGCAGGCACTCTCTTACCCTGCATAAAGGCCCCTCAAATCTCATGTTTGACACATAGTCACTTCCACCTATTTAAGTTCTGCTAACATTTCAGCCAAGCCTGTAGCATCTGTGAGACAATAACAAAAAACACTATAAAACAACAGTAAAAAGGTAAAAGAAACCCAGCCTAAACCCTTGAGGCCATTTCAGAACAGTTTATAAAAAAAAATTCAGAAAAGTTCAGAAGAAGTTCATAAAAGTTGTGACACTGGGTTTTGAGCAACACACGAACACCCTTTCACGTGTTTATGAGTGCAGAGAATGAAGTCCACAAGTCCAGCCCATTCCAAAGGCAAGGGTGGAATGAGATAGCAGGAGAAAGTAAAGCTAAAGTGCAGAGTTGAGTGCCAAGGTTGTGAGCTGGAAATACTACAGCAAATATCCGAGCTAAGAGAATCCATGATTATCTCTCCTGTAAGTCTACAAATCCTGGCAGGCAGCCTGTACCTCTTATTAACCACCTAAACCCTTTTTAAATTCAGAGGTTTTGTCTACAAAAAAGAAAATCTGCTGCTCTTTAGAGGCTGATCCGGGGGTTTTTTGGGGCATGTGAAAAAATACTCCCATTAGTTTGCTCTAAAGCTTGCTGCATTTCAGTGTTAGTCTTAGGTTAAATATTGGGAGAGACTGCCTATCAGTTCCCCCTCCACCTTTAGCTATGATTTTCCAGATTCTATAGACCTCTGCCATAATTCTTTTCATAGGCTTAGCTGTGCACTCTATTCCCCCTCTGCTTTTCTAGCCTGAGTGCCAAGTTTGAATCCTCTTAAAAATGCTTCATTTTTACTCTGTGAGATTTAGCTTTTTCTGAAAAATCAGCCTTATCTCACCATTTTGCAAAGCCAATATCTGAAAAACTCAACAGGAATAGTTATTATTAAAAAGGGAAGCTATGATGATACTCTGCAAACCACAAAATCCATTTGAAAACACATCAGAAAAAACATGACACAAATCCAACATTCATTTTAGAAGAATAAAGTAACTTATACTTTATTTTTCTGATGCTGGATGGGACTTTAAGGAGTATCACTGGCCTGGGATATACAAAAGGAATGTCACAAGCTGGGAAAATGAGGCAATAGCAGCATCACAAAGGCCAGCAAAGGCAAAAGCAAAGCTCTGCCTCTGGAATGGGATAATGCCATGCCAAAGGCCAGGCTGCACTCCAGCTGGACTGACAGCAGCTCTGCTGGAGATGGCAAAAAGTGGACAAAAAATTGAATATGAGATTGACAGTGACGGGACAAGAGGCAACAAACACAAGCTGCAACATGGAAAATTTGAATTGGATACACTAATTAACTGGATCTAATAAAGTGTGTTCACTATAAGGGTTGTAGGGGATACTTAAAACTTGACAAAACAGAGACAGAAAAACCTGACCTAACCAGACATGTTATGACAGAGAGGGCTCAAAGCACCTGCCAAATGAAAGTGTTTTATGAGTCTATGACAATTCAAAGCATGGAGGATCCTTCTTTAAAGAAAAAAAACAAACAACACAGAAGTGTAAAGGAGATCAATCAAGCTGGACCAGAGGATAAAGGAAGATCTCCTCAAATCAAAGTGTGTCTTGCACCACATCAACAGCCTTGAGGGAAGAGGCTCTGAGCAAGTCACTCCAATGCCAAAGCTGGCTTGGAGCAGAGGCACAGGACCAACGGAGAGTTTCCCAGAGCTAATTCCATATCCAGCACTTTCTCCACCTTTGTACTGTGATATTCCTTCACGGATACCAGAACCAGCACCTCTGTGCAAAGCAAAAGCAGTTTGAAATCCTTCTCCTACCACCCGCAGAAGGACAACTCTCTAAAAAAATCTGTGTTTCAGCTTTTTAGAGTATTACAAAGCCGGCAAGAACGGCAAGAAAAAGCAGAGTGTGACCCACCTGATTCAGCTTCTTGGAAGCACAGTTTACTCCACTAATCAAAACCATGTTGGGCATCAATGGTTTTGGAAACTGCAGGACAAAGTCTACCTTCATGAGCCAAATGGAACCCTGGCGCAGGAGATCCGGCACGGTCACGTCCCGCCCGAGGAACTCCGAAGCCAGTTGTGCATAAGGTTGGAAGACAACATTACAGAGGAAAAAATTTGGGATGTCAAGCAGCAGATTCCTCACCCTCTGGAGAAAGGTCATGCGGTCTGTGTGGTCTGTGAATACCCTGGGGACATAGGAAGGGGGGTTGGGGCACTGGGTGGCTTGGTACTCCAAACTACATGGTATTTGCTGCAGGAAATACACGGAAGGAAGGGAAAGATGCTCCGCCACTATCTGCCCACAGGGGAGGATAGGATCTGTGAGGATGGCATCAAATTTGCTCTCCTCAAGGTATCTGATGAGCTCCTTGTTGTGGAGTAAGTGTGTACAGGTGGCCAGGAACAGAGCAGAGGTTTTCTTTGACCGTTGATAAAGTCTAAAAACTCTTTGCAGAAAAGATCCTTCTTCAAATAAATCTGTTGTAAATCCTTGGAAAACTTCATCCATCTCTTCCTGAGTGAAAGGCACTGGGTACATTTTCATCACAAGGTTTTTTACTGGCTTTATGTGCAAAGTGACTTCAGGGGCGACCACCACCACCTCGTGTCCCTTCTGCCTGAGGAGGTCCAGCACTTCCCGCATGCTGAGCCAGTGGCTCCCATCCACTGGCACCACCAGGAGCTTCCCACCAGCAGCCAAACCCAGCAGGGACAGGAGCAGGACCACAACTTGTGGATTAGTACTGAGCCCCGGGGCCATTCCTGCAGGGATCAGGTGAGTGCCACCAAGGAAGGAAACCCCCGGCAGCACCAGAGCACAGGAGCCTGGTCTGCAGTTTTAAGCAATCCGTGCTACGGCCTAACTTTTGATCCTTAGGTTATTTGCTGTGTGGTAAATGTGTAATCACTGGGTTGATAAAAGGCTGCATAACAAGCAGTAGAGTTCAGGCAGCTGATAAATGTGGGGTATGTGCCAGATAAGTCTCATGTTTCTATAAAAAAAACTTTGGCAGCTCTGTCACCTTTGAGCAGGACTGCCAAGCCACCAGGGCCTCTTCTGGCTTTTTGAATTTGTTGTCAGATCTCACAGAGCCATCACCAAGCCAAAACCTTCTGAGACCTGCCTGCAAACAGAGAAGATGCTTCTCAACCTGAGAGCCCACAACCTGCCACGTTCCTCATGATTCCAGCTTTGGAAATACCCATGTGAACAGGAGGACAAATTCAGTGGCAAAGGAAGAAGTGGCAAGGCAACAAGGACAGAAGCCTGAGGTGCATTTCTCACTGAATACCCAGCCCCAGAAAACAATTTGCTAATTCGTAGGGGTTACACCTGACGGCAAGGCTACGACAGCCCTGCAGACTCCTTCATTACTCACTAAGAGATACCAAGTTACCCAAAGTTACAGAAAATGGCTTTGAATATGAGTAATGAAAAAGGCATCACCTGAGCACAATTTATAGGTGAGAAGGTACAGCAGCCTACAAGTGGAAAGTGACAGAAAAACTTCTTTCATAAGTATTCACCTCACTCACCTGAAACAGGAACCCAATTCCTATCTGCAACACAAAATTCCACCCCTGTGAGCACAGAAATCAATCAGAGCATGAATTAAAAATGGTGTGACCCACCTGAGGCAGCTTCTTGTGAGCACAGTTTACTCCTCCAATTGGAATGATGTTGGGCATCAAAGGCCTTGGATAGTCTAACACAAATTCTAACCTCAAGAGCCAAACGGAACCCTTCCGTAAGAGATCCAGCACAGTCACATCCCGCTGGAGGAACTCCGAAGCCAATTTTGAGAATGGTTCAAAAGCAAAATCACAGAGGAAAAAATTTGGGATGTCATAGAGTAGATTCCTTGCCCGCTGGAGAAAGGTCATGCTGTCTGTGAGCTGTGTAAACGCCCTGGGGACATAGGAAGGGGGATTGGGACACTGAGTGGCATCAAAATCTANAAAATCTAAGCCACACGGGACTCCTCGTAAGAAATACACAGAAGGAAGGGAAAGATGCTCGGCCAGTATCGCCCCACAGGGTAGGACAGGGTCTGTGAGGATGGCATCGAACTTGCTCTCCTCAAGGAACCTGATGAGCTCTTTGTTTTGCAGGAGCTGCTCACAGCTGGTGGATGACATATTACTGAGTCTTTTCATACCTTCGTACACTTTCAGAAATCTTGCCGCAAAAGACCCTTCTTCAAATGAAGTTTGTAAAAACAACTTGAATTCTTTCTCCATCTCCTCCTGTGTGTAGGGGACCGAGTACATTTTCATCACAAAGTTCTTTGATGGTTTGATGTGCAAAGTGACTTCAGGTGCGACCACCACCACCTCGTGTCCCTTCTGCCTGAGGAGGTCCAGCACTTCCCGCATGCTGAGCCAGTGGCTCCCATCCACTGGCACCACCAGGAGCTTCCCACCAGCAGCCAAACCCAGCAGGGACAGGAGCAGAACCACAACTCGTGGAGAAGCACTGAGCCCCAGGGCCATTCCTGCAGGAATCAGGTGAGTGCCACCAAGGAAGGAAACCCCCGGCAGCACCGGAGCACCAGCGCCTGTTCTGCACTTCCAAGCAATCTGTGCCACAGCCTAACTTTGAATCCTTATTTTATATGTTGTGTGATAAATGAGTAATCCCTGATATGATAAAAGCCTGCATAACAAGCATGGAATTCCTGCCAAGTCCATAGAATCACCAGATAACTCCACTTCTCTCTATCAGTAAAGAGTGTCCCAGGAAGGAGGCACGGGTGGCCCTGGGACTGCACTTTGGATACCTTCCCTAAGCTTGTGCCTTCTGCACATGCAGGACATGTCTCACATGCACATCACTATTCAGCCCAGCAGAGGCTTCTCCTGTCGCCCAGGCAAGAGCCGTCCCCTTTCCCTCTCTCTTGGAAAACTCATCTCTGGGAGACCTAGACCCCACAGAGCTGTGGAACAGCTCTTCAAGAAGGTTCCTAGACTGAGAAGAACAAAAAGAAGGAAGGATGATGCCAGGTTTCTGCAGGGCACAGCACCCACACTAAGCAGCACTTCCAGTGCCCAAGACCTGCCCCTGGGCATGGAAGGCTTGGCTTTGGGAGCTTGGAGGTTTGAGCAGAGATTTACGAGCACTCTTTGAGGGGCACTTTCCACAGAACAATTCAGGGCCTAATCCTGGCTCCTTTTTGTCACTGACAAATCAGGAATGGTGTCCAGCAGTGGTGGAGTTGTGTGAATGCTCAGGTGGCAGGTCACGGAGTGCATGAGGATGTCTGTAAGATGCCACAGCCACCTCTGCACTTGGAAATGCATGGAACGGCCACACAGGCTTCATGATCCCATCCCACAGCCCACAGATCCTAAGGAATATGACTGGAGAGAAAGCCAGGGCACTGAAAGAACGCACACAACTCTCCAGGCTCTGCCTTGGGGCAGCAGAGGAGGCTCTCCAGGAGGAACTGTGCATGTTGCTGTCATCAGCATCTGAGGGACCCGAGCTTGGCATCATCACCCAGCCTGCACCCAAGCCCTCAGCGCCAGTCGAGCTGGGCTGGGTGTGTCAAATCAGACCTGCTCCAGCCATCAGGGCTGGGCTTTGGAGCCAGCAAAGAGATTTTCAGCTTTTCCGGGACATCCCATGGGAGCTGCTCGTTAAAGGAACACAACACTCTGTCTTACTGTCCACAAATTCTGATGATCCCTTTGCTGGCAGAAGCAAGGCCCCGTCACAGACCTTCACTAGAAGAACCTGGTGTTTCCCTTCAACTGAGAATGCTTTAAGAGCCAGAGGGTACGGATGCCTACACAGGAGTGGGAAGTGAGGAAGAAAGTGAGGGAAAAACAGTTTCTTCCATGAGTAGTCACCTCACTCACCCCAAACAGGAACCCGATTCCTATCTGGAAAAAAATTCCACCCTCATCATCAGAGCATGAATTAAAACCAGACCCACCTGAGGCAGCTTCTTG